>PVJA010001031.1:10943-138753 GCA_004027025.1 Myocastor coypus
AAAAAAAAAAAAAAAAAAAAAAAAAAAAAAAAAAAAAAAAAAAAAAAAAAAATTCTCGTTTCTTAGGCCCACCCCAAATATCACCAGTTAAAATCTCTGGGGTCACATCCAACAATCCCATTGGTGATTTTTGTCATTTAATTTTGAGGCCCTCTGCACCTATGATATTGGCTTCCTTGGTAAGCCCTTTGATGTGGAAGAACATTTAATAAGTCACTTGTCCCTACGTGCCCATCCTTGGTGGCTGGCTTTTCCAGGACTGGAAATTATAACTGAAGTGCTCATGCATTTATCTCATTTAAAAGAAAAGAAAACGTGGTACTTCTGATTCCAGTACTTCTGGTGCCAGACAGTAGAAATATTCAAAACAGGGCATTTCTACAATTGGCTGTGAGCTCCCAGTGCGCACATGGCATGAGGAAGGGAGCTGCATAAACTTGGGGTCATGGCAATGCTAGCACAGGAAAGGAATAAAAAAACAGATATAAGAAAGGGCTGTTTCAGAGCTCAGTATTAGTGTAAAAAGAATTACACCAGCAAAGCAGTCTGTTTACCAAGTGCTTTATCAGCTGAGAGATTGTTTGCTTGTATCTACGGGATACTTTGTTTCTATTTTCCATTTGTGTTCTTCCTGCATTCCTGGAAGTTCCTGAATGTTAATTTTGCTGGAAAAGGATTAGAGAACTGTTTCTTATCTTCTTTCTTTGCCTTTAGCCACAGGAGACTTTCATTTGCATTCGATTTGCTCGCGGGTTCCATGTTACCTTCATGTACTCATTCATGCAGTCGAGCCATAGACCCTGTGCAGGGTCCCGAAGGCCTTACCCTGGACACTGTCGAGAGCATGAGGTATTCCCCAAAGCCTCAAGAGAAGCCTGGAAGGCGAATAATTGGGAGCCATAATTTGCCCGTATGGCAGTCTTGTCTCTATACTTTGCTGCTGTGTGTCTGCTCTTAGTGTTTTAATTTCGTTATGCGTAAAAGAAGAAAATTCTTGCAAAGTGTACATTGCGGTAACAGCAGGAAGTAGTGTGCCTCACAGTATTGTTCGCTGTGAGATGTGTGTACAGAAGCACTGCTGTGTACCTGTGGACTGCGTCTCACAGGAAAGGAAAAGGGGGAGGGGAGCGATGGGAAGTCACAGGCCCGCGAAGGAGTGAAGAGGTAGAAGGAGCAAAGGGGTCGTGTTACACACATGAAGGCTCCTGGATGAGGCGGCTCTCAGGTTCACCAGAGATTTCACTCTTTCCCCCGTGCTTACTTGATGAGATCCCTGGGGAGGGCGTTTTAAATGAATCAAATTGTTTTTTTCAGGGCCTTCTGTCAGTGAGATAGGGTACTTTCGGGAAAGAGTGCTTCCCTGGGTGCCGCCTACAGAGAGGGAAAGCTAGAGAGCTTGATTCTGAGACTGGTCCATCAAGGCCTCACCCACTAGGGTACGATTTCCTAAGCTCTAGTGGTGCTGGTTTAAATGTTAATTACGTTTCTAAAAAATACATTCCTGGTAACATCTAGAGATGTTTAAGCAAACATCTGGCACCACAGCCTCCCAAGTGGAGACGTAGATTTAAACCTCAAAGTAACCACGAGAAGTTCAAGAACAGATAAGTGAACTGCTGGGACTACTAATCTGATATATCAACTTCACTGGATTAAGAAATGTTTAGATTAGAAAAGCAGTTCTTGGATGGATCTCGGCACTGTGTGTGGTTCCTCGCCCCACCCTCCCAGGTGCTGCTCTCCAGCTCTGCTCTGCTCTGCTGTGCTCTGCTGTGCTGTGCTGTGCTCTGCTCCGCTCTGCTTCGCCCCGCTCCGCCGCGCCCCGCCCCGCCCCACCCCGCCCCGCTCCGCCCTTCTGCCATGCAGCTGCTGGCTTGGAGCCTGTTGACCATGGGCTGAAGCGCCTGGAGTGTGATCCAGATAAGCTTCTCTTCCTTCAAGTTGTGGACATTGTGCCTAGAAACAGGAAATCCAGCTGATACAGGTCTCTAACACTGAATGTATTCCTGACAGAGTGAGCGTAAAGGCCCTGGGAAAGATTCCTAGGCTTGATAAAGACTAACAAGGTGTCAGTGAGGCTGAAGAGGAGAAAAGTAGAGGGATGCCACAGCCAGCGGGCCACAGGGACTAGCGAGTAAGCCCTCGTGGCACTGAAGGAGAGTTACGCAGGCTTGAGGAGAAATGGGAGCTCTGGGGACTCTTTCAAAGCAGAGGGCACAACCTTCCTTATGTTTTAAAAGTATCACACTGGTAGGATCAGAAGATGCGTTGTGCACATCTAAGCAACTGTGTAAGTTTTCAATGGCTAGTTCTCTACCAGGACCATTTTGCATGCTATGTGGTACTTCTGTTTCACTTCAAGATGCTTGTTTGTGTAAGAAGTAAACTACATATACATAAAGCACACCTACTGACCAGTTCTGCTATATGTATACACCTGCGGAACCATCACCACATTCCACAGGAGAATATCTACTGCCCAGTAAAGTTTCTGAACTGAGGGTAATTATGGTTTAATGAAGGAAAGCATCATCTGGCTGCCATTTTAAAAACAAGGCTCTGTGGGTGGTGTGTGGAGCCAAGGTAACAGCCATTATTCTCTGTGTGGGCTAAGGCCTCGCACAGTAGTCATCCGGGCGACCGCTTGTGGTGGGCTTGCTTCCTCTTTGGATGACTTTCGGAATATCTTGAAGGGTATTTATAGAAACATTTTCAATGATTTCAAGAAAAATTCACTGTATTTTGAGAGGTGTGGCAGACAGGTCTGAGCAGAAAGGGAGGCAACTCATATTTATGCTGCAGATATTTCTTGCCAAGATTGTTTGCTGGATGGGCACCCAGCCCCTGGCACCTATTTTGGTTCTGTATGGCAGTCAGCTGTTTGGGTTGGAGTTGCCCATGTTTCTGGCAGATGTAAGTCAATAAACTGGATGAAAAAACATGTGGTTTGAGGAAGGAATTTTCCCACAAGGGATAAAGATATTTCAACTTCGGCATTATTATCCTTGGCAATACCTCTCCCTTGAAGCTAATTAAGAAATGTAGGTGGGTTATTTTTAACATCCTTAATTTTACTTTTGATTTTCCTTCTAGCTTGTCTCCACCCTGCCTCTGAAGGGCGAGATAACTCTTATAGGTGAGGTGAAAATTCTGCATGGCTACATCATGCATGAGCCTTGCCAGCATCGTGCGTGTCACCTTGGAGTCTGCTTCTGCCCAACGTTCTTCTGTCCTAAGTTGATGATGTCTTTTCCGCCAACCCTACATCAGCTCCTCAAGTATGTCATAACTTTCATTATTACCACACAGTACTCATTTTCTCAGTCCAAACCCATTCACTAACCCATATTTTCATTTGTAACTTTTTTGGTCCAGCAAAAAGCTATGTGCACTTCCCATGGGATGTAGTCATATGATCATTATTAGTATGATGAAGTTACATACAGCAAGTGCGTGCTGCTCCCAACCATGAGGAAGGCATTTGTACAGTCCCTGGGTTATAGCTGAGGAGCGAGAAGGTTGGGTGTTTGACTGGCTGAATGAGCCAGTGCTTGGACAACTGAGGAAAGCCCTGCCCTCTGTGTGGAGGGTCGCCATGAAGGCTTTTCCTTGCATTGAATGGCTGCGTGAGAAAGAGAGAAAGATGCTGCAGTCACACTGAACCTGTGACATTTGAGTGTTGATTTTGATAAAAGATAACCTATTACGATCATGTAACTACTGCTCGAGATGATGTAAGTCTCAAAATTCTATGACAAAAAGGTCACAGTGGGAGATAGCCAACAAAGTCAACAATGAGAAGCAATTCACTTGGGCTTACATAAAAAGACCACTACACTTTACAAATAACTCCAAAGAGGTTAACAAAATCTCCAAAGTGAAAGGAGAATTTCAGAAAAAAAGGGCTGGCCATATAGCTCAGCAGATCAAAGAGCCTGATTAGGCAGACTCAGGGACAAGGGTTCAATCCTCAGCCTGCTGTGCTAGTCCCGCCCCCAGGGCATGCTGAGACAGTGATTGAAACTGTGCTTGGTGGCATGCACCTGTAATCCCAGTGCTTGGGAGGATGAAAACAGGAGGATCACGGTGAGTCCAGTCTGTGTAGTGAGGTCCTATAGACTCTGTATCAAATACATAAAAATTTTTAAAAATGAAAAAAGAATAAAAGTTATGAAAAGAAAATTAAGAGGCTATGCATGATGGGTATATGACAAAATTTTAAAATTGTAACATGGAGAAATAGAGCTATAAAAATTGCTTTAAATTCTCTCTAGCATGTAAGGTTTCTTTGAACAACATTGAATATAGTAATAAGGACTTGCCTAAGGATATAATTTTGAAAAAATACATATTTGACACTTAGAAACTTGTCTGATATATTTGAGAAATTTTGACATGTTCTATATATGTTCTATAGGCATGTATGCATCTCATAGGGCAGCGGTTCTCAACCTGTGGATCACAACCCCAGCAGTGGTCAAATGACCAAAACACAGGGGTCTCCTAAAGCCATTGGAAAATACATATATCCGATAGCTTTTTAAACCCATGCTATGCCATGGTGAAATGTTATTTATTGGAATTAGTAATAAATATTTCTCAACATATAATTAAATATTGTTTTGTGATTAATCACTATTTTCGATTTGTAGCAATGAGAATACATAATGCATATCAGCTTTTACATTCCAAATCATAACTGTAGCAAAATCACAGTTTTGAAGTAGCCACCAAAATTATTTTTTGGTTTGGGGTCACCACAACATGAGGAACTGTATTGTGGGGTCACGGCATTAGAAAGGTTGAGAACCACTGTCATAGGGGCTCTAAAAGGGTTCCAGAAAGCAACTAAGATGTGTGATAAGAAACCTCCACCAAGACATGAGTCTTTAAAAAAAGATATGAGTCTTTTCATTCAAGTAGGCCCTATTGTTTTTTTTTTTTTTTAATTTATTATTTTCTTGTTTCAGAACCTTTGTTTGTTTAGTCACTAATTTTTATGGCCGGCTCAGCCCACCCCAAGGGCAGGGCTGGCGCAGCATGTGGTGCCGGGGATCGAACCGCGGTCCCTGAAGCCGCCCAAGCTTTCCCAAGTAGGTGCTTTAGACCACTGAGCCATCCCGCCCGGCCCCAGGCCCTATTGTTAATAAAATGTAAACTAAAACCCCACACTGTATATGCTGGAAAAAATTCAAAGTTAACAAAGTAAACAAGATTAACCAAAAAAAAAAAAAAAAAAAAAAAAAAAAAAAAAAAAAAAAAAAAAAAAATGGCAACATTTTGGCATCATTCTGATGTCAAAAGTTTTATCAACCATGAAGAATAACAGAGTAACATTTTTAACGCGCTGAGGGAAAATTGTCTCTTAAAATATGATATTATATTGAGGACTGGCATGGAGTTCAGTGGTAAAGCACCTGCCTAGTGGATGTAAAACCCCAAGTTCAAACAATAAGAGAGAGGGATGGAAGGGGCAAAGGAGAGAGAGAGGGAGGGAGAGAAGGAGAGAGAGAGAGAGAGAGAGGGAGAGAGTGAGAGATCTTTGCTAAAAGAAGTATATGGGGGAGCTGATTAACAGATACAGAAAAAGTCATCCATAAACATAATGTTGAAAGCTTGCTCTAAATCAATCCATAATCATATGATCCTATTAAGAAAATTCTAAAGAATTTTTAAAAATAAAACCCAAGATGGTTGCACTTTTGGCTAACAATTATTATTGGCACTGGTAATTGAACACAGGATCTTGTGCTTGCCAGGTGGGTGCTGCTGGCTATCAATTGTTAAGACATAATTTATAGCTGCAGTTGTTGAAATAGTATGCAATAGACAAAGATAGTGGCAGAACCAATTAGAAAGCTCAGAAGCAGATGTAATAATTGATGGGAACAATTGATATGTAGCCCAGATAGGGTTTCTTGTAAGTGGAGAAAGATAGCAGTGTGCACACTGCAGTCTGTCTTCACTATGTTAGTCCTCGAAGATGCACTTCTACTTAGTGAAGTCAGACTATTGTCATAGACCAAGCTCCCATTTCTTATTATGATCTACTAATAATTCCATATACCAACTCATCGTTATCTTATTCCTTTAGTTAAGAGGGGTAGGGCAAGGAGACTGGGATTATAGGTAAAAGTCTTGGTTAGAACTTAGGGGTCTCCACCACTGCAGCACTTACAGATGATTCTGATAAGATAGAAATCCCAAAGGGACCGATGTTCCTCCCCAACACCAACTTCCTCTATTCCAAGACCAAAAGCTGGGGGCCACTACTCTAAGTGCCTACAAAATATAGCAAGATTCACAAAGGAAGTCCTACTGTTCATTAGAGGCAATGAATTTCTTTCCTGGTTACATATCCACATTCAACTGTGGATAATTATTTTCTGTCTATAAATGGGGTCTAAAGCATCAAATAAAAATTTCTTCTCACATTTATAAGTTCACTGAGCTGTATAAAATTTTCTCTTGGATTTTGGTCAGCGCTATGGAAAGGATAACTTGCATTATCCTATTTACCTTGTTGCTCCATTCTGCATCCTAAGGGAGTAGCTAAGGTCTTCTGAGAGACACTGAAGATAAATCAACTTGATTCTGTCTTTCTCCACAGCCCCAGACGTGCAGCAATGATTTTATTAACCGTGAGCTTGTTGCCAAGATAGCCGGGATGTCTCTGTCTATGATCATCTTGATGCCTGAGTGAAAGTGTGGGCTTGAAAAGCATTGGTGCAGGTTCCTGTTCCCAACGTAGGTTTGAGGTACCATTCCGTGATTTGTTTCCCTGACAACACTTACGCTTTATGTTTTTCTTTTTTTATTTCTGTTTTTTTTTCATGTATTTGGTACAGGGTTTCACTATGTAGAACAGTCTTGTGGTCCTCCTGTTTCAGCTTTATTGTATCTATCTCTGAATTTTTTTCTTTATAATTTTTCTTTTAATAAAATAACAATGTGACATTTTCAAAAACATGATAGTACATTCTCGATAATTGATACAATGCATATTGGTGTTCTTGTAGTAATTATACAGAACGCAGGGTGTAGACATGATAATTTTTCTAATCAATCTTGGTACAAAAAGTTTCTTCTCATTAAACTAAGAGAAAGTAGTTATATACATAGTCCACTACTCCATAATCACAGTGGATTAGTGGCAGAACTGGCAATATTGGAAACTGTTGACTTAAGCATTTTACCGCTCAGCATACTAATCTAGCTTTACGTTTTATGTGTCATGGTTAAACTTTGCTGCTGGGTGGTTAAAGAAAGACCTGAATAACAGAACATATAACTTTTGTGTTTCCCAAGGTCAGTCAAATCCCCTCAGGATTTACTTTGAAACCATGTACAGTGCTTTGTAGAACTGTTGTCAGTGTCAGTTGCCTAGACAAGTCAAGGCCATTGCTTGATCAGTTTGCTCTCTGTGAATATGCTTTCTGTTTTTCAAGGGCAGCATACCTTGTATTCCCTCGAGGATTATCTTCTTGGGTAATATGTTCTCCACAAGTTAGCTAACTGAAAACTCATACAACATACCCAGCTACACATATTTCTGAATGTCTAATATCCTTAAGATGTCTCTGAAATATGCAACAATGATACATAAGGCCCCTGAACATGGATATAGCAAATGTCTAGTGAGAAAGCAAGGAAATATAAAAATATGTCCAATACTCATATTTAGTATAAATTTGGGGGAGAATCTCAAGAGCCAGGATGCAAGTCTTCATAGAGATTTTGGACATGAGACTAGGATTTCAGAGTGGGAAGTGCAGCCCGTAGACTGGGTTAAAAGGGATAGATGTTCAGAGGACTTGCACTGTGAAATAACAAACTATTTCTGTATATTAAAAAGTTGTTCCCACATTCATTAAAAGTATTTTGGCTGAGGCACGGTAGACCACGCTGGTGATTCCAACGTTCAGGTGGCTGAGGAGTGCGAGTTGGAGGCCAGCTTGCACTACATGGAGAGTTACAGCTCAGCCCTAATTACATACCTAGACCTTGTCTCAAACACAAGACCAGAAAACTTTCCCACTCACCGTAAAAACATATACACATATCTAAAACGTAAATATTTTCTATTTACTTTGTACTAGTTAACTTGCTGCATGCATCTCTGTTGGACTTTGGTGGGCAACTCTGCTGCATGTGACAGTGGCAGACACACGGAGGGCACAAGGAGACACTAGAGGCTTGGTAGAAGCCGGGTTCATTGTGACAGCACTGCCCTTTCCTCATCTCCCATAGTCCCAAGTGAGTTACACAGTCAAGTTTCAAATCATGGGGCAGAGCTAAGGGAAGGAAGTGCGTGCCAGGGTGACAAGAAGCATGGCTATGCACAGAATCTACTGCACGCTTCCAGCTGAGATCTGCATCGGCCCTGGTACAAGAAGGGCCTATCACTAGGAGGCTACTGTGAAGTGAACCATCTACCTAGTGATCCCAGACTGAAAAGGTGGGTGATGAGGCATGGGTGTGAAGCCTGAGATTCCCAACAGTCAAGGCAAAAGAAAAGATGACTAAAACGAAGAGCCAGAGCAGTGAGAACTATGTATGCACACGTGTATGTAGCTCAGCAATATACTCCTTCATATTCATTCCGTGTCACTAGAAAGTGAACTGCTACACATCATAAAATTTTTCATCTAAACAGTCTCCTAGATGCCCATCATCCATCACTCAAGGTAGCTGTCTGTCACAAATGTCATTTTTATTTTAAAAACAAAAGAATGGAGACTCAGAGAAATCCCTGTGTATATGGTCTTTACCATAAGGAACAGACTGGGCCCTTACCTCTGAATGATCTCTAGGTTCTAGCCAAGAGAAGCCAGACAGAAACAACTTGTCAGATGATTTTTGAGACTTAGTATCTGCCCTAATGACAAAGAAGTCACTTAGTGAGCAACAGGCCAATCTTTCTTTCTTTCTTTCTTTCTTTCTTTCTTTCTTTCTTTCTTTCTTTCTTTCTTTCTTTCTTTCTTTCTTTCTTTCTTTCTTTCTTTTCCACTTGCTATTAGTTGCCTGGTCTCAAGGAAAGAGCAAATCAAAATAGTCTTCAGCAAAATCTGGACATTTTATCCTTCCATTTAACAAATATTTAAGTCTGCTGGTTGCTTCACATCCTGTATGAGCTGGTGGGAGAGCCAGTTTGGTTATTTTATATAGAAACAAACATTTAGTTCTGTGCCTGTGGGCCACATCCCGAGACAATAGCGATGCATCCTCTGCATGCAGTTTTTAACTTTCTCAAACATGTGGCAAAGTGGTGGTACTGGAAGGCTTGGGTCTGGAGGCCTTTGCTTATATATTAGCTACTCTGTGTAAAGCGGACCACTAGCTGAACATAATGCATAGTGATAAGGATTTTTTTTTTTTTTTGCCTTTTTGAGGCAGGGTCTCACTATGCAGTTCAGGCTGGCCTTGAGCTCACTTTTGTAGCCCAGGCTGGTCTTGAACTCACACCGATCCTCCTGCCTCAGCCTCCCAAGTGCTGGGATTACAGGCGTGAGCCACCACGCCCAGCTAGTGATAAGGATTAACACTGTATTATGGTGCATGTTTAGTTGTCCCCCCAAAGCCTCATGCACTCATGGGGTGGGACTTCCTAGAGTTTGAGACTAATTCATAATCCACTGAGATTATGTGTTTTAGGACTGCTGGGGTTATGGGTGTGGTCTGAGGCAGGTATCCTGAGGTAGAAAGCCTGAATGTAATATCAAAGAGACAGGGAGACAGACTCCCTCTCTGTTGCCTCTGTTGCAGTTGTTCCACCACCATCAACTGCTGCTTTCTACCCTGTGACAATCTGCCTTGAAGCTGGCTGAGTATGGACTGAAATCTTGAGTAACTGTGAGCTGCATGAACCTCTCCTTCTTTCATTTTGGGTGTTGAGTATTTTCCCAGGAACAAGAGAAGAGTAACTGAGACAGAATTTGGTACTGCAGGAGTGGGGTCATTGCTGTGACTAAACCTGACCATGTGAAATACAAGTTTTGGGGAGTAGTTTTGGGAAGAGATAGGAAAGGTTTGGAGAGATCGTCTACTTGAGAAGAGCTGGAAAAACTTTGGCTGTTCCATAGGGGAAGTTCTGTTCAGAGCTCAGATCAGAAGACTGACAGAAAGCCTGCCTGTAAAGACCAGGCTGGGGAGATTTCTGCTGGGAAGGACTGTATTGGTTATTGGACTCTGATGATTTGTGTTATGGCTTGGCTAAAAGTCTGAATTTTGGTCATACCCAGAGACTTTGCCTAAGACTGAGATTAAACATGGCAGACTGGTTAATCTTTCAAAAGATATTTCAAAGCAGTGAACAATTGGGGGAGCGGTATGGTTGTTATTGGGGGTTTTGAGCCAGATTTATGTCGAAATCAAGAGTAAAGAGCCAAGCAGGATGATTTAAAATGTGAGTTGGTCCAGGAAAAAAAAAAAAAAAAAAGCCGTGATAAAGTTGTGGAGTGCAAAGATAGAGCTGAAAAGATCTCCATTGCTGGGAAAGAGCCAGAGAATGGAAAATATGGCCTCAGGGCATCACAGGAGGTAGCAGGTCTCCACTCTTTGCAGCCTCAGAATTACAAGGGAGAAACACTTTGGCTTGAGAAGAAAGCCGCAGATCCCCAAGTTCCAGAATGGCTTCAGTGGCCAAACAAAATTCCAGAATGGTGCTGGAATAGAGAATTTGTTCCCTGGAATCAAGGTCAGAGTGTTCATCAATCCAGGAACTTGACCCCTACAACCAAGTGAGAAGGAAGCCTGGCTACTGCTCCAACTGGTAGCAGACTTTGGCATCATCCACATGGCATTGATTTCAGGTGCATTTAGAACGTAGAAAGTTAAGGCTTTCATCTTGGTTTCAGAAGAAGGCCTGGGAAGCCAGGCAATGTACCCCTGAGAGGGCAGTATGTGAAGCAGAGAGTGAGAACCCAATTTAGTAGAAACCCCAGAAGTTTGGAAAGGCTAGAAATGTGGATAGTCTAAGGGAAACTGCAAAATGGGTGCAAACTCGGGCTAAGAGAAAAGCCATGGGAACTACCACCAAGAGAGCCATAGGGGCGGAGGTGCAAGGAGCTCACAACTCAGTGGAGACTGTTTCAGATGTGCCAGTTGGAACTATTAGATTTAATGTTTACCCTGTTGGGTTTTGAACTTGTGTTGGTCCCAGTGTTTTGTATTCCCCTGTTGTTTGCAACTTTTGGAATGGTAATGTTTATCTTGTGCCTTTGAATGTTGGATTTGCTTAACTTTTCTTTTGTACAAGGGCTCACAGTGAAGAGTTTGCCTTGGATCTTGGTGGAGACTTGGGACTTGAACATTTCAGCAATGCTGAAATTGTTGGGACTTTGGCAACTCTTACACTTATTCTAAAGTATCTTTTGCACAAAGGGATGTACATGAGACTTTGGGGGTCCAGGGGCAGAATGTTATGTTTTGTCTCTAGTTTTGCCCCCAAAGCCTCATGCAGTCATGGGGTGGAGACTTCTAGACTTTGAAACTAAGTCATCATCAACTGGAATTATGTGTCTTAGTACTGCTGGGATTATGGGTGTGGCCTGAGGTAGATATCCTGAGGTAGAGAGCCTGAATGTAATATAAGAGAGACAGGGAGACAGACTCCCTCTCTGTTGCCTCTGTTGCAATTGTTCCATCACCATCAACTGCTGCTCTCTGCCCTGTGCCAATCTGCCTTGGAGCTGGTTGAGTATGGACTGAAACTTCCAGTAACTGTGAGCTGAATAAACCTTTCCTTCTTTCATTTTAGGTGTCAGGTATTTGTCCTAGCAATGAAAGAAGAGTAACTGAGACATAATGAGTGTGTGTGTGTGTGTGTGTGTGTGTGTGTGAGAGAGAGAGAGAGAGAGAGAGAGAGAGAGAGAGGGAGAGGGAGAGGGAGAGAGAGAGTGCATTTCTGTAAAGATCAGGGTAGTAGCATATACTCAGCATTAACAGGAGTTAGAAGCTTTCCCATATGAAATTAGGAGCACTGTATCACATTTATGAAATAAACAAATGCTGAGACATTATGTGAAGTATCAAACAGTAAGCTGAGTAAATATGACCAAACAACCGATTGAGCACATAGGGCTAAGACTCAAGACCAGAAACCAAAATTCCTGGTGTCATCTCACATTTACTCTGTTGCTACACCTGCATGTACTCAACCATTCAGCCCTGCCTACTTTGTGCCTACTCTGGGTTAAGCCCTGTCTCAGGCACTCTTGTTTAAGTAGCCAAAGAGACTTTCTCTTTACCAGCCGATAGTGTGGAAAGAAAGAGAGAACATGGGTTATAGGACCTTGTATGAAAGCTTGTAACAGCATTTGGTAAAGCATCTAGGAAAACAGAACTAATGTGATTTGCAGGGAATGACTTTGTTTGTAGTTCTCTTCCTGAGAACTTACAAACACATAGTTCTGTTGGAATCTGGGTTTATATTGAAGATTTCGGAAAGGCTAAATTGACAATCCCTGAATGGGAATGTTGCATGTTAAATCTTTATTGGCGAGCTTAAGTCATCATCTATTTTTATAAGTTGTTTAGAATAAATGAAGCAATAGAAATTCAGCGTTTCCCACCATCTGAAATCTTTGGAAATGGAAGAGCAGCCCCCTGACACATCTGTGGGCACTTCACCCCCTCTACCTCACCTGCCCTCTCCCCTACCTTCCCACACCCACCTCTCTTTCACTGACTTTGCCTTTCATTCTGGATGTCTACACTGAAAGTCTTAGGTATTCTTGGACTTCTGATTCCATGAGCTTTTAATCATCTGGCTGCGTTTGGAGTTATCTTAGTTCCGAATAATTGTGATCAAGGCCATCCTGGGCACAGTTATTCAGGTCCATGCTACACATTGGAGTCTACGTGAGTGGTGCCCCATAATGTTGCAAAATGTACAACTTCCCAGCTGGTGTGTGGAATCCACAGATTCAGTCAGGCAAAGTCCCTCTACCCATGTGTTCCTTCAATTTTAACAGATTCTTAAAAGAAATAAATTATTGAGCAATATTATTTTTAAACTCTGAAAAATTGTAAGAAATGCATTCACACAACACAAAGAAATTTACATCTCTTTCAATCTCTATCCTATTAGGCTCCCCTAAGGGGATCACAATGCACATTATCTTATTTTTCTCTCCAGAACAATGTTAAAAAAAAAAAAAAAACACTTAAGATTTGAGAATAGGGCTGGGGAGATTGATTTGTGGTCTAAGCGCCTGCCTGTGGTCTAAGCACCTACCTGGAAAGTGTGAAGACCTGAGTTTGATCCCCTGTACTGCACGTCTTGTTGGCTCTGGAACCCCAGGTGTGCCGTTCTGACCACTGAAAGGGAGTGTTGCGGTGCATGCCTGTAATTCCAGAGCTGCAGAGGCTGAGACAGGAGGATTACCATGAGTCAAGCTGCATAATGAGACCCTGTACCAAAAGAAAAAAGAAAAAGAAAAAAGATTTGAGAGTAAGTGATATCTAAGCATAAGCTCTTAGAATACTCCAGTTTTGTTGCATTTATAAATTCTGTCCCCTCTTCCTGGAAAGCCTTTTCTCTTCTTGCTTTTCTGGCAGACTTTATTTTATAACTGAGCCTCAGTATTTCTGTTGTGTGCATTACAGATTACGTGCTCACTCAGAGGAGCCCTCTGCCCACCTGGAGCACATGTCCACCTTCTGGTCCTCTAGACCTCAAAGCACTCTAAACTTAACTGCTCAGAAGCAAGCCATGCTCTCCCTAGCTCACCCACTCTCCCCTGGTCATGCACCAGTGAGGACCTGGCCAGCTCTGATCCAACCAAGAGAGTAGCCTTGGGCTCACTCACCCGCTATGCCTCTCCCGCCCTCCCCACTGCTCTGCCTACAGTTTCCCACAGTTTTATTATCTCACCTTCTCTTAAATCATCCCATTTCGCTTTCTACTACTCCACACCACCCAAGTTGCCATCACCTCTTACCTGCCCAGTTGTCACAGCGACTTCCTCTGTTTCACTCTGCACGCTGCAGGCAGAATACACATACATCAGTTCATTTCTTTCTAAAAATTTTCCTTTCAAAAATACATGTTTGATTCCTTGAGATAGCTTATGAGGCCGTGTGCACAAGCCTGCTGAACCGTCTAGTTTCAATACCAACGGCAGCACTTTGCTTTCTGTAGCTGCCCTGTCCATTCTGCAGTTGGCTGCTGCTACAACCACAGAGGCCCGGCTGGTGTGCGATGGGTCTGTGTTGGTGGTGCTCGGGGCCACCTTGTGAAGCCGGAAGACCTTAGCTGGCTGTGAGGCAGACAACTTTGGGGTGGTCTGGGGTCTCAGCTCCTTACTACTGGGCCCACATCCTTCTGATCTCTTTCCCGTCGTGGACCCCAGCCAGCTTTATTCCTGGGTACTGACATTTACCAGAGGGCTCTCCACAGCACTGTACTGAAAATTCTTAAATTTTGCTTATGCCTCTGTTTAGCGCTCACTGCAAATACAGAAGCTTCTTCAAAGAACTGGAAAGGAAAGTTTGTGGGCTTCCAAGGTGCTAAGTAGGGACGGAAGAAGCTACTAATGAATTATTTATTATTTCTATTTCCAGTAGCTTTTTGCCAACCTGTGAACTCAGGGTAGCTACCTCTTTATTTTTATTTAGGGTTGTCTGATTTTTGTTTAAATTCATTTTCTATTGAATGGGAGGAAGAAGTATACTGAGATTTTTTTTATGTGAGGAAGAGTAAATTTTGGAAGAGGTCAAAGATTTAGAAAGACTTTCCCATTGAAAGCTCTGGGGAGATAACTCTGTGGCACAAGTACCTGCCTGGCAAGTGCAAGGTTGTGAGTTGGAACCCCGGTCCTGAAAAAAAAAAAAAAAAAGTGCTAGAAAGAGTTCTCCATTGGAAAGTTATCTGAGCAGTAGCAAATTTCTGGTGCAGCATCATAAGGCAGCTTCTTCATCCCCTGAGCACATGATTTTACTGTTTAGCAGCCCCAAGCAATTCTATAATCAACTCCCATTGACAGGCGATAGTTCTGTCTGATTGCTGAGTGGGTACTACACCCATGCTATTATATCTCATTGGATCCCAGAGGAACCTAATGTCTGTGAGTAGAAAGGAGGTGTTGTAGGTGCTATCGAGGAGAGAATCACTGATTACTTTTCTGAATTTGCATCTATTTTGAAGGCTGATTCTTTCCTCCAACTAGCAAATGTTGATTCGTTTTTGGTAGTCTACATTTATACCTCTCCAATTATCATAGAAATTTTAATACCTAATTCCTTCTTTCCTGCTAATATATTCCTTGCTATTTAGAGATTTCACAGCGTTTCAGAGTTGTTTATTTTTATATCACTTTGTCTAGAAAAGCAGCTAACACGATTTAATACCCATATAATTGCTTAGCTTCTTTATAAATTGTTAGCAACTTTATAGTGGCTTAAAACGGGCCTTTCTTCTAATCAACTCTCAGGATATAGCCCAAAACCGGAGCTTAGAGTTGGTATTGTCTAAAAATATTTGTTGGTATTTTATAAATACTTATTGCTTTTCTTTAAGTGGGAAAACACCTATCAAACCATAGTCCTAAAACTGGAAAAATGATGAAGGTATTAAAAGTGCTCAGGGAGGTGAAGACTTCAATTTAAAGAACAGGAGCTGTCGCTGGGTGGCTGGGGAAAGCAGAGTGGGAGGAGAGAGCTTGGGGGCTGGAGAGCAGCCCTGAGGAATTCCTGTCGAAGCCAGTCTGGAGGGATCCCACGCAGGCAGGAAGAGTGGCTCAGAGCCGATGCTGTGCTCCGCCATCGCCTGGTCACCTGGTGGCCTGGTGGCCATGCAGGTGCACAGTATGGCTTTACCATGAGCACAAGGGAGAGGTGAGCAGCAGCCCTGTTATCGCCATGGCTGCCTGGGGTACAGGAGCCTTAGTGCAGATCTGAGCAGGGGACCTCTGTGCCACTGCTTCACCTTAGATCCATCATTGCACTTCGAAGAGTTCCCATAGCCTGTGACAGGAGAAGCAAAACCAGTACTCCACTGGGGCAATTAATTTTTTGCTGAGATGAATTAGAGTGCCTGGAGCACAGTTAAATATTTTTGACTTCAAAGTCAAGGAGGGCTGCCTAGATGGCTCAGTGGCTTAAGTGTCTGCCTAGGCAAGTACAAGGACCTGGGTTCGATCTCCAGTACCGCATGCCATACCCACCCCATCTTAGGCCTGCTGAGCTGGCCACCAAGACCGCAGCATGGCATCGCACACCTGTAATCCCAGCACGGGGGAGGCTGAGACAGGAGAATCCCTGTGAGTGCCAACTGTGTCGTGAGACCTTTTACCAAATACATAAAATTAAAAATTGGAAGTCAAGAAAATTCTCATCCCTTTCCCTCCCCTTCCATCTAGTTCTTTTCTTTCCCTTTAAATGTTACACTTGAGTTTCCCATCTTTTAAAGATAGGCACTGGAGTTTCAAAATACTCATGGTGTCAAAGTTTCAAAGAATAGCTCAGCGTTAAAAAATCTTCATTTTTGCCTGTCATCTAATCTTGGGCAAAATGTCCCAGAGTCCCAGACTCTGGCCTTCTTTGGACTTTATCTATATAGACAGCCTTGGAATAGGGAAAGAACAGAAAATGAAAAGTAATTCATACTTGGCATTGCATTTTTTTTTTTTTTTCCTGGAAGAAATAAAGCTTCCATCTCTCAGAGATTAAATATCAGTGTGGGAGCACTTTGTCCTATTTGGGTCATTGACAGCTATTGGAGAACTAGAAAGACTTAGGACAGAGGAGCTGAACTGAGTGGGGAAGACTCCCACCTGGGCAGCCTGAAGGGAAGCCCACTGCTTTTGCCCTGCCCTGATGGTGCTGCACCATTAAGGCGTGAGAAGTGGGGGCATTTCCACGTTCCCAGTCCAGACGCCACCAGTTTTAGTTGGATGCTTTCCAAAGACTGCACAAGGGTATGTGGTCGTCTTTGGGCATGTAAACATACAACCTGGTCATTTGGGACACTTATCCCAGTTGAGTGGTGCTGCGTGCCCTTGGATGAGATGGAAGAAATCACTCGGGCTTCTGACCCAGCGTTCAGGCCCCCCATGGTCAGAGTTTCTGCTGAAAGCAACGAGAGCTCTTCAGTGTTAACAAAAGCAAGCCAAACGTAGGCCTAGGCTTCTTTTTTACATAGCGACATGGTTCAGAGGAGAGAAACTATCAGGAGCGAGACCCTGAGTGCCCATGTGTCCACAGCCAGGACACGCAGGCCTCAGTCAGTCCGTGATCATCAACATCGCGTCTTCTAAGTGACAATCACAATATGAGCTATAGTTGGAGGCTCCTGCGACACCCTCCTCATCTCTCCCTGTCACCACAGGTCCTCCAGTGTCCTGGTTTTGATGGACTTCATTTCTGCCTATGCATTTCTATTTTCAGCAAGCACGGACTGCACCCCAAGGCACCTGTTGGCGTTTTCCTGGCTCAGCCACGTATGTGAACGTTACAGTCCTACGTCCAGCTGAAATTTATGTGTAAGTGTGGCATAAGACTGAGGCACATTTTCTCTAGAATTCATATTTTGATGAGTTCCATCTTTCTAGGAAGCAATCCAGTTTTTCCTACTTTTTCAAACTTAGTGACAGAAAGTGGTCCACAGAATGGCTTTAGTATTTTTCACTTCATCTTATTTTTATAGTGACGTCTACTTTATTTAAATTCTTAAGGCTTACTTTTCACTCTACTTTATTTTATAACTATTTTCTCTAGAGGCCTTTTTAGAAGTTTGTTTCTAAAAGATAAAATCAGTGTTGATGTTCTTCTCCGGTATGCCTTTGTTTTCTGTTCCTTTAATTTCTATTATTCTTTTCATTTCCTCCTTTGAATTCCCTTTGGAATGACAACATAAAAATGTACCCAATTAATTGAATTTTAAGCCAGTCTTCATACAGTAGTATAAATTTATTAGTATTTCTCTAATCACTGCCTCATCCAATTTTTTCTAGTATTTTATTGTTATACGGGATACATAGTAGTTACACTCATCTTGGGGCTTTGGAATATAGAACTTAATCATCTTTGCCTCCATTTGCAACTTCCGCCCTGCCTCTCTCCAGGCCCCCTTGCCTCATTCACAAAGCATACCTCTCTATGTCCTATTGCTTTTACTGGTGTTGATATTATCATTTAAAAAGTCTGTATTTTTAAATTTTAAAGACGATAGTTGTAAGTATCTTATGACTGAAAAGTGCTCTCTTTAAAATTCAAAAATAAATGAAAGTAGGAACAAGGAACAGAAATAAGGAACACCGGGCTCTGTGAAGTGTGCTGTAATTTTACATAGAATTATTGGGCAAGGCCCCCCACCTCCCAAAGTGGTGTTCATGCAGAAACAAAACAAAACAAAACAAACAACAACAAAAAACAAAAACACCAGAAATGAAGGAAGGGTAGATGTGGATGGATACTCATGGGAGAAGCATCTGACCAGTGAAAAGTGAGACTTCTTCCTCCCTCCTTCCTTCCTTCCTTCCTTCCTTCCTTCCTTCCTTCCTTCCTATGTATTTAGCACATAATCTACAGGGTCTCACTACACAGATGGGACTTGCAGTGATGCTCCTGTTTTCAGCTTGCCAAGCACTGGGACCACACCCAGCCTCAGTTGCCGTCTCAGCGCACTCCGGGTTTGGCCACCACCGGGTAAGTGCATTTTCAAAGAACCTGAGCCCAGAACATGGCTGAGATGCTGGAGGAGCAGCAGGCTGGAGGGAGGGCAGTAGCAGTGTGAACAGAGGAGAGGGCAGAAGGGATCCACAGAACTCACAAGGACGACATCACACGGGGCCGGAGAGGCTGCTGCAAGTGTGCCTGCCTTCAGAGGACTGGGAAGTCCACAGAAGCTCATGAACAGAGGACCGACAGGACCCAACGCTACTGAAGTTTCAAATGCTGAGAGCTAATTCAAGGCACAAAGACAGAATTAAGGTGGCAAGGAAGGAGTTGAAGTGACCCTGGTGAACAATGAAGGTGGGTTCCATTCTAGTCATAATTTCAAGTAAAGGCAATAAGATTAAAAAATAAATAAATAAATAAAAGCCTGAACTATCAACTTTTAAATATTCCTCCTCCATCCACTTCTACTATGTTATTACACTGAGTTCCATCTTCCAAATTCATTTGAAATGCATTTGTTTCTTTCCCTTACCGTGTACTCTCTTTCTTTTTTTCCATTTTGTTATTTTTTTTTTTCAGCTTGTTTTACATAATTGTTTATACTATTGACAGTGATTCGGATGTCAGCAACCACATTTTTCACTTACATATTCTTTCTTTTTCTTTAAATGTATTTGGTACAGGGTCTTACCACGCAGCTCAGACTGTAGTGATTTTCCTGTTTTCAGCCTCCATCAGCGGCATGGCATGTGGCACCGGGGATCAAACCTCAAAACCCAGTCCCTGCACTTGCCTAAGCAGGCGCTTGCTCCACTGAGCTATTGCACCAACCCTACATATTCTTGCTTAAACTCATCTTTCAATGGCGTCTTACCTTCCTCTCATATATATGGTTGCTTTTTTTGTGTCTTTGAACATTTTAATGACTACGTGCTTAGTTATATTAAATATGCATCTTTTCAACCTGTTGCCTGAAATGCTTTCTTCAAAGGAGAAAGATTTATATAGTAATAGTTGGTAGTGGTTTTACTCCGTGGCTGGCCGGCTTCAAGTTGGGGGTGGCTAGCTTGGCAGAGAGAGCTCGCCATGGAGAAACGGTCCATGGTGTGGCAGGGGGGACAGTAAGCAGCACAGGAGCCTCAACTTCCTGGTGACCTACTGCTGTTGGTCGGCCTGCGACCTGTCCCAAGAGATTCCTCCTGTGGAAGCTTTGCAATTTTTCTTTGTCAGCTCATCATCAGTGGTGCTTTAACGATGAGAAATATTGTATAGCTTTTTTGGACGGAGTGGCTTGCTAGATGGATTGCTATTTGTTTCTTCCTGGAGATTCCAAAGCAATAATTATCTGTGGCCCTTTTATATTAGTTCTCAGTTTGCAGGTGTCTGTTTCATTTATATAGTATAGATTCAATTTTTAAACTTGAGTACCATGAGTCCTTAGTAACAGCACTAGAAACTATGGTGCTGCCTTTGTACCTAGGTCGACAATAAATTTTACTTCTAGCTTTTCAATAACAGTAGGTAGATTTATTCCATCACGTCATGGTCTCTCTATAGCCCCTGGAAGATCCTCAGTTTATAGGTGACACCAGTTTATTATAACACCTCAGTCTGAACGTTATTCTTTGTTCTTTTATGCACAGAACTAAATGTTATTAGTCTCAAAGAATTATCTTGTGAATTTAATGAAGCCTTCAGGATTTTTGCTTTTTTTCCCATGGGTTTTCTTTTTACTTCACCCACGCGCATGACAGCTGCTGGTCATGCTGGTAGGAGCTGTGACATATGTCTAGCATGACACACAGGCAGAGGTGGACAATGAGCTGTTTGATCTTCCACAATCTCTTACTAATTTTACCTTTTTTGTTTCATAATCTGTTGTGATCTATATGAACTTTGTGACTTGGCCAAGGAAATATTTTGCAAGTTCATCTGTTTTCTTCTCTTGAGTTTTTTCCCTCGCTAATTTTAAATTTAAGTACGAACTGTGCAGTAAGGTCCAGTCTGATGTCACGCCTTTCATGGAGCCTCTCCTCAGCCACGATGTCCTACCAGTGTCTGTCATTTGACATCTGTTGGCTTCCACACTACTGTGTGCTTATTGTTATATTTTTATCTTTTCTATGCTAGTCCACCCAGTCCTGAACCAAGACAAGAGCTGTAGTCTATGCAGCTGTATCTCTCTGTATCTCAGAGTCTGAGAGCTTATTAAATCAAATCGGATTTAAGCAAGGTTGCAAACCAAAGTGACTATATAGGCATGCTACGAATGAAACTCGATGCATTTGAGGTTGCAAGTCTGTTCCAATTTTAACACTTAACAAAAATTAATTATAAATGGTTGAAAATGTTATGTTTCAGGAACTTTCTGGGCACAGTATCTAAGCAATCGCTAGCGCTCATGACAATTTGTGAAAGCAGATGAGGCTAAAGTAGTTACTCAGGATCTCAGAAGTAGTAAGAGGCAGAGCTGAAACTTGGATCCAGATCCACCTGGCTTCCAGAGAAAACAAAGGCAGCTGCACACACGTGCCAAAGTAGTATGTTCCAGTAAAGACAAAGCACTACTGATTCTGTGTGGGTGTCAGGAATGGTGGCCTGAAGCTCTGGCTCCCCTGGCCTGGTTAGTTTCCCCTGCTGGGTTGTCATAGTGTGCTGCCTTTGTGACAGTGGTTGCATTTTAATCACTAGATTGCAACAGTCTCCATTTGAGATTTTTTTCTCCACTAGACCATGATAAAGTTGAAAGCAAGAGTTATGTTGTAATTTTAGTTTTATTTTTCCATTTTATTGCTAGAAGTTGTGGATGTATTTCTGTCTGAACATTTGGACATTTGTAATGCAAATGGGTAGATAACAAGGGTTCAGAGTCTTGCAGGAGAGGGCTTTGTGTGGCTTTGGTTAGGCTTCACTCCCCACTCCTGCTTAACCATGGAATCCTTCCCAGAACCCTCATGCACATCTTGCACACCTAATGCTCTCGAGGCTGGACGTTAGCCCACAGCCTTCTGGCATGAGGATGTCTCTTCTCCGTGTTAGTGGGCTGACAGGTGAGGAGCAGAGTCCACCTGTGTTATACTACAAAGTTTTTCTCATGGGCCAGCGAGATGGTTCAACGGTCTAAAGCACCTGCTTAGAAAAGCTTAGGCAATTGTAGGGACCATGGTTTGATCCCTGGCACTGCATGCTGCACCAGCCCCACCCCCAGGGCAGACTAAGCCAGCCATAATACCAAAGAAACAAAAAACAACAAAAACCACCCCCAAAGACCCCACAAAAACAGTTTTTCTCATGTCAGTTTTCTAAAACAAATTGTAGCAGAGGTAACACACTCAGTAAAGCTACTGCCTTGATAGGATGTTGTAATGGGCTTTTCTGTCTTTTTGGTAACCACCCTTGCTCTAGAGGGTGTGTGTGTGTGTGTGTGTGTGTGTGTGTGTGTGTGTGTGTGTGTACATGTGGGGGCTGTGGGGCGGGAGGAGGAATCCTGAATCCAATTTGGCTCTTCTCCTTGAGTGCTCTTTCAGAACATGAGTCTGTCCCTTCCAGCTGTGTGCTGCTTGGCTTCCTCTCTGTCTTACAGCGGCATTGGGGACTGAAGCCAGCACCTTTGCACTAAGCCCCATCCTCGACCAGTTTTTAGTTTGTGGTTTTAAGACAGTAACTAACTTATCAAGGCTGGCCTGGAACATATGGCCCTCCTGCCTCAGGCTTTCCGAGTGTTGGGTGAGGCTGGGCAGGAGTAATATTCAGGCAGGCAAAGCACAGGAGGAGGAGTCTGCTCTGTGCTGATGCCAGCCAAGGGGAGGCTGTGAGCTGTAAGTGGCAGGGCTGGCCAAAGCAAAGTCCTGAGAGGAGGTCTTAGTCCCTTTTACATTCCTTGATGTTAAGGAGTGGAATCTTTCAGTAGCAGAAGCAGTTGCCATCCAAGGCCACCTGTTTTTATGTCTTTCAGTTCTGCAGGGTACAGCACAAATGGAGACGACCCGGGCAGAGAGGAGTCCTCCCAAGTTTTTGGCAGAAACCCTCTCCAGAAGACGAGCTCCTGCTGGGGATATAGCTCAGTGGCTTAAGTGCCTCCTTGGCAAGCAGAAGGTCCTGAGATCGATCCCAGGTACAGGGAAAAATAAAATTCTATAAACTGAGGCTCAGAGAAGCAATTTGTCTCTAAAAGAAAAAAGAAATCTAATTTGAAGTTCCAGAAGATGAGCTCCCAGTGAGCTTTGCTCAATTCTTGCCCTGAGAAATGACTCTTGAAAGTCTCTTTCCAACAGCCATAAATGGCTCTTAAAACACACTCAGGTCAGAAAGCCAGTGTTACTTATCTGATGGGTCCCAGCACCCTGTGTATACCGAATACCACAGGCTTTGTGGTAGTGTACCCCATGATCTCTGGTGCTTAGTGTGACTTTAAAGTGACAGAGATGTTTTTATCCTTCAAAGTTATTTTCATTTCATTTACCATGCCCTAAGACGAAATCCTAAATCAAAAACAAAAATTAATGTTTTAAAAATTGTTGAGCTGAGTGCGGTAAAACACAGTTGTAATCTCAGGACTCAGGAGGCTGAGGCAGGAGGATCACTGTGAGTTTGAGGCTGGTATGGGCTGCATAGTGAAGCCCTGTCTCATAAACATCATTGAGGAAAAGAAGAGGAAAAAAAAAAATTCCTGTTAAGATTTTGATAAGAGGAAAATAGCACACCTGAAAACTCACCATGGGTCAGCATTATCCATTTATTTTATTACATTCTCACAGTGCTCCTAAAAGAGGTGTTTATTCCCATTTTACAGAGGGAGGAACTAGATCTCAGAGGCTGAAGTACCACCTCATTTGAAACCAGGTCTGTAACATCTTCCAGGGTGGAATCGGATTGTCAGAGGGATGGCGACCTTAGAAGAAGTCAGCTTTGAGAAGCTGAGTGCAGTGGTGCAGACCTATAATCCCAGCACTCTGGGAGGCTGAGGCAAGGGTTTTGAAAGTTCAAAGCCCATCTGGACAACTTAGTGATATAGGAAGATTTCATTGCAAAATAAACAAATAAATAAATGGGCTGGAGATATGGCCAATGCGAAGGCCTGGGGTGCCATCATCAGTACCCGAGAAGAGCTGGAGGTAAATAACCTATGAGATGAAACCTGCAGAAAGATGCGAAGGAGAAGAGCGCAGAGACAGTGGCGTAAGTGCTGGCATAGGACAGCGGAGCAGAAGGCACCAGCGCGGTAGGTTACACCTCCACTCTGGGCTGCGATGCTGTCGTGTGACACAGAGGGGCACATTAAATGTGGGACGAGCTGCACAAGAACATATGGGGTCCAGGCAGGGTCTGGCAAGTGGAAGGCCTTGCAGGCCAGGCGAAAGGGGTCTAGTCTCTTCCTTAGGTTAAGAAGAAGGAAGCTTTGACGGTGACTTCGACGAGGTGGGCAGGTGGGCAGGCAGAGCGCATTGTTTGCATTGTAGGACTGAAGCTTGTAAAGCGGCGTTCTGTGGATTCTGACAATGAGACCTTTCCCGAGAGAAACACAGGAACAGATGATTTTAGGGCACGAATCAGCACCTCTGTTTGTGGCATTAAATAAGCCACAGCAGTTACAAAAAACAAACAAACAAACAAACAAACAAAAAGAAAGAAGCAAACAAAAAAGCAGAAACTACTAGAAACTTCTCTGAAGAGGGATTGTTGTAGACAAATATTCATAAAGGTCCATAAGGAGGGCTGCATAACTTTTATGGCTTTAGGTATTTTTGCTTGATTAGGCACCTTCTCTCATAATAAACACACACACACACACACACACACACACACACACACACACACATACACACACACTTCATGATTGTAACATAGTAAGTCAGATGTAATCTAAGCTAGAGATTCTTTGTTATATGATCTTTTTTTTTTTTCTAATAAAAACCCTGAAGCCTTTCTAGGGAGCCTAAATCCACAGTGTACCCTTGGAATCCTGCCTGCTGTGCCTCCTGTTTGGTCCTAGTGAAAAGGATTTTGGGATCAGAGAATGGAAGGAGGTGGGGCTGCACAGGGAGCTCAGGGGCTGCTGCCATGGCGAAGCTCATGAGCATCCCGAACCTCGAGGGGGCCAGAACCACACCCTGCTGCGCAGGCTCCCTCGCTCCCTCCAGGGCCGCTGCCACCAGCGTGCAGCCACGTAAGTCTCTGGAAATATGACTGTTGCCACCAGTCAGAATGTACCAAGGATGACCGTTGTCAGAGGTATGAACCTTATAATTTCTTCCCCTTTTTCATCTCCATGCAATCTTTCCTTCAGAGAGCCTGGCAGGAAGTTGGCAGAAAGACAGCCGTTGTGGACCCTGGGACTCTTGCTTGCAGGCTCTCAGGCCTAGCAGCAGGGAAAACAGAAAGGAGCGAATGCGTGATCGACCACGTGTGATCAGCAACACCTGGCACATGCTCGTGAAGTCAGAGATGTCTATGAAATGTAGGAGTGGAAATGACAAGCAACAGCACTGCCCAGGGAGTGGAGAGGGGGAAGACTGGGCAACTCAACCAAGAACTGCGTCGCCCACCTGTCCAGCAGACCAGGAAGCAAGTGCAAAGCCACAGAGGAAAAACAAGCAGGGATGGCTGCTGAGAAGGGAGGCTCTTGCTGGACAGGGCTAATAGTCGACTTCCTTGCATGTGGATGAAAGGCAGAAGATGGTGTCCTTATCCTTCACACGACGGCCACTGTCGATAACCTTGGCCGTGGCAAGTCCAGCTGAGCGCTGTGAGAGGAGCCATGATGACTTCCTGTTCCCCAATTCACTTTATGAGAATCCTGGTGATAGATGAATTATTACCTGGCACATCTCCTGCGTGGTGGAGTAAAACTCTCAACCCAGAGTTCTAACAAGGCCAGTTCTCTTTCTGCCATCTCAAAAGTTCTTACAATAATCACCATTCCTCCTTCACCAGCAATCACATTGAAAAATAAGAAGCTCTCAGGCTTTCTTGCCGAAATTCTGATCATGTTCAATTTGGATGCCATGGAATCTCAAGTTGGGAAATATTCTTCGATACAAAATTCCAAGACTTATAGGGTTTCTTGTTGAAAGGCACTTTGAGTGTGTGCAGATGGAAAGCAGGAGTCCGTATGGCCTTCTCATTATTGCCTCCTGGCACTTATTTTATCATCCTTCCTTTAAAGGTGGAAGAGATTTGGTGTTCTAATCCCTTTATTTTAATGCAACAACAGGGAACTTTAGATCACATCTGTCAGCTAAAAAGTCCAAGGAAACTGTCCTCATGCTAGTCAGGCTGCAGAAGATGAAAGGTCAAGTAATAACTGGTGAGGTGAGAGGAGCTACAAAGAGGAAAATGAAAATGTACTGAAAAATGAGGCGTTACCATGGAAGGATAAGTGACTGAGAAGAGCCCCAAGAGAATATCGCCAGCCAGCTCTGAAAAATCCATGGAATTATTAGTGGCACCAGCAGGAATATTAAGATTCATAGAGGAAGACTTCATGGAAGAATGACATTTTGTCATCATTAACCCTTTAAATTATCTATAATACCAGAAATATTCCTCCTGCCAGTTCCTAAGTTTGTCTCTTACCTGGATGGCTGCCATGGGATCCCGATTTATCTCTGCCTTTTGTTCGATACCATTATGACTGTCCCCACTGCAGCCAAAACTGTGTCCCTAAAGCATGTTTACCCACCTGCTTTAAACTCTTCAATGTTTCCATTGTTCTCAGATGAGGTCTAAATTCCTCAGTATCACTTACCTCTTTGCTATTCTTCTTCCAACATGTGCATATATATGTGCACATCTGACCTCTAACTCTATTAACTTTATCTCCTTAATATGAATTATTCCTGTCTACCCTGTTCAACCTAACTTAGATACCAACTCCTGTGGAAAATCTTTCCTGGTCTCCAAGACTGGGTTAAAATCTCCCACTGTCTATATCTATCTACCCTTACTTAAGCACGTTTCTCTACATAAATTATTTATTTGCCAGACTTCCCCATCATCTACTAGACTGTAAACTCTTGAGAGTTGGGATGGTGTCTTACTCACTGTGAATGAAGTCAGACACAATGCATGGACGTTATGTTGATTAAGAGCCACTGAATGAATAAGTAAATTAAGTAGGAAAGATGCAAATAGGACAGGGCTGACACTGAGTCGATCCGGAAGTGCATTGCTTCTGATACCCTAAGATAATGTGGCCAGTAATAAACCACTGCAGGAAGAATCGACATCAAAATCAAGAAGGCCAGACAACACCAACACTTAAGGCTCAAAGAGATAGCATATAAATCTGCTAATGAGTTCTCCAGTGAAAAATGACGAGTCTGGGAAAATAGAGAACAGGTTTCATGGTAGAATGGCTTTAGGAGGAAGGTAGATGTCTTTGGATGTTCAGGATGCTGTATAAACTATATAGCTGTATGCTACACATTCCACACAGTATAGACTCGGTGGCTTATAAATAATGGAAGCTAAAGGCTTAAAATTCTGGGCTTTGGCGAGTCCAAGACCAAGACAGTGGCCAACTCAGTGTCAGGCTCTTAGACATTACCTTATCACTGTGCCATTGTGTGGTGGAAGGGGTGAAGCAATGGAGAAAAACATGAACCTCAGAGTCCCAGGATGGATTCACTCCCAAAGACCCAATCTTTTGCTGCTGTCACAGTGGGTACTAGTTAGGATCAGCATATGAATTTTAGGGAGATGCAAATATTCAGGCCGTAACAGTCAAGAATTTCCAGTTTGGTCCTCTTTCAAGGGGAATCCATAGATCAAGGCTAATCTAAACACTCCTACCTGTGCACAAGAAAGTGTCACAGAGAAAGGACAAACACGAGGTTCTGGAATCTGGTTGCTGCTTTTATATTGTGGCGCCTCCTCCTCAATAGCTGTGTGACTTCAAATACTTCACTAGTCCCTTTGGGTCAGTTTTTCTCAGGTGTACACAGTGACACAAGTAGTATCAATTTTTTAAATTCACTGTGACTTTTGGATGAGCTGGTGAATGTGAAATGCTTATGGCAGTACCTGATACATAATGAGCTCTTGGTAAGTGAGGGTCATTTGTGAATCCTACATACAGTATGTGTCCAGCTTGTTACTCTCAGCTGATGTTCACTTGAGAATTTTTAAAAGACAGGACACTATCAAGAGGAATGTAAAGCTAGGTTAGTATGCTGAGCTGTAAAAGGCTTTAATTAGTAGCTTCCAACACTGCCAGTTCTGCCAATAAACCACGGTGATTCTAAAACATGGGATTATGTGTACTACTACTTTCTCCTAGTTCAATGAGAAGAAATTTTTTGTACCAATAATGATTAGAAATATTATCATGTCTACACCCTGTGCTTTGTATAACTACTATGAGGACAACAATATGCATTGTATCAATTATTGGGAATATACTACCAATGTGTTTTGAAACTATCACATTATTTCTTATTAAAAGTAATAAAATAAATAAACAAATTTTAAAAGAGGAAGTTTTGAGATTTTTATCACTGACCATTTGGTTGCTTTGACATTTACAGTGAAATTTTAAAATAGCAAAATTTCATTAAAAGCCTAAAAGAAAAAAAAAAAAAAAAAAAAAAAAAAAAAAAAAAAAAAAAAAAAAAAAAAAAAAAAGAGGAATGTAGCATAGCTTAATGTTGAGACTGATCTGATCTCAACTACCTAAAGTTAATCTTGCTCATGGGATCTAATAAATATTAAGTACTTCATGTTTCTCTTGAAAATTTGGATATCCTTCAGTGCCCTGTAATTTTGATAATGGTGCTCCAGGTACCTTTCTACATAGTTTGGGGACCACAGTACAATGATAGGTGACTTCCATGTGTAGGTCATGGACGTCTCTTCCAGAGACGACCTAACTTTCCATTAGGAGAGGAGGAAGCTGAGCTAAACCTAGATATGTGATTTCACTAATGTGACACAGTAAATAAATAGCTGAATTAAGTTTATCTGACGATCGAGCTGTGTTCCTGCTCCACGGCCAGGTGGACGGAGTTAGTGGATGACTGTCCTCCACTCAGGGCCGCAGCTCTGGGATGCGACGGATCTTCCTCACTGCTAGAAGCCATGGCGCTCACAAGCACTTTTCCCAGGTCTACTTGTAGGTGGGATTCAGCATGTAAATGAAGACAGAAGAATTAGATTCTCACATGAGATTTTAAGACGGGGTGAGGGGCTGGGCATGTAGCTCAGGGACGTGAGCCGTAAGTGCAAGGTCCTGAGTTTGGTCCCCAGTATTGAAAAAAGAAAAAGAAAAAAAGGATGGAATGAAGTAGTTGTTTTCATTCTTGGTATCCCCCCAACACACACACCTTTTTTTTTTTTTCTGAAGTGGCATTCTACCAACTTGTCTCTGGGCTTATGTGACAAAATAGTCAGGACACTGAACACAGATCCAATGTTTGATATCCAATCACCAAATTTCTGGAGGTCAACAACAGTTGTGGTGACAGCATTAGAAGCTCCTTGGATGCAGCCTCTGAGGAGGGCTCTGAGCCCTCAGCACTCCAGGAGCCAACTCCGTAGCCTTGTGTTTTTGACTGTGGCTGAAGCTTTTCAGTGGGTGGAGTGTCACTCTTGTGATATTCTGGGAAACTCCTCAAGATATTGTTTTTCACTTTGCAAACATTTTTAATATTTTATAAATTTCTGGATTCTCTGTCAAAAGATTCCTAAAATTCCTCAGTGAGGAGTGATGCATGTTCCTATACAATCTATCTGTATTCTCTCTTTTAGAGATTTTTTGATATACACTCCTGCACATATTTTTGGGGAACATATCACATATATTAGATTGCATTACTGAAATTAATTAAGAACATAAGTACAGAAAGAAGCTCTCTTTTAATACAAATGTAAATGGGCAAATAATGAAACTTGCCTGAGTATCAAAAGAGGAAATTATTTGTATGAACCCTAAATATAGAGGATGACCTCTAAACATAGAGCATGGCCCCAAACTCTCTCTGGCTACATATATCCATGATGCTTTCATCACTGCTACTCTCAAAGTGTGGGCCAGACTATTTATATGAACACCATTTAGACCTAAGCTCACCTTGCAGTCCTGAAAGTGGAAGCAGAGACAGTGTCTCCTCTAGGGCCAGTGACAGGAAAGTGAAAGGCAGTTAAGTGAACTAGAATAAGATGGAGGCAGAGTTAGGGATCGGTAATGGGGAACATCACTGCTGACATAGTTGTGAATGGGCAGAATAGAGACCTGGGAGTGGAACACTCTGAGATCTGAAGTAATAGGAAAGGGAGTGACTAATAGGAAATGCAGCATGGGCACAGAAGGGAACTATCGCTAAAGCAGCCTGTCAGTCTGGTTAAAAGATAAGTGTTGTGGTTTGTATCTGGGATATCTTTTCAAAGCCTCATATGCAAGAGGCAGGGTTAGTGGGAGCTGACTGGATTTAAGAGTGCTACAGCCGATTTGCTATTACGAGATGTGACCAGCTTAGAGGCTGCCTACTGGGGTATCACCTACAGCATCTGTCTCCCTCCCAAGCTCTTCTCTTCTCTCTGCTTCCTGGCCACCATGTGCACAGGCTTTCTCCACTAGCTCCTTCCATCCTTTTTTTCTTGCCTTGGAGCCAGTTGACCGTGGACTAAGCATGCCAGCCAAAATAAACCTCTCTCTGCTCCTTCAAGATGTGGGTGTAGGCCATTTTGCCCCAGTGACAAGGAAATCCATTAAGACAATAACTAAGAACAAATGTGTCCAAAGTTCACACTGCATAGAAAAATCCTCAGCTTTCATAGTAAGAAAATTCTGGATTTAACATGACATACTACTCAACTGTATTTCAGCATGTTCAGAGTTGTCATCTCCACTTAAAAATGAGTAATAATGCTATGAATTTCATAGGGGTCAAAGGAAGTAGTTTACCTAAGAATAGGTTAAATATACAAAATGCCACTTACTCTGACTATGACTTCTATCGTTCCTGTTGCTATCACCCTCACACACTTATGAAAGTTTACTTGAATACACACATTTAGAGCTAACATGGTTTTTCTATGTGACAGATAATTTTTTGACTTGGCCACTGGTGACTACCAATACTTAAATAGGAGAGAATGAGTGGAGTTAAGTGACTTAAAAAGTTTTCAGGGAGGAAATAGATTACTTGACCCTGAAGGAACTTAGGAGAATACCAATGAGTGGGCTCCTTAGAGGATGCTTTCAGTGAGCGCATGGAAGGTCTTGGAGAGCTGATCATTCACCTGGTCATTTAATCTAAAGTACCAACATCTCTAACCCACTGCCATTCCCATGTCATGCACATGTAACAACATAGAAGAGTCCAGAGATGCTATCAGACCCCGGTACATGAAAGCTCACAGCCAACACCAGAATCTTCCTCAAGAGTGCATTCAGGAAGCCATTAGTAATTACCTGGTGGTATTATATGATATTAATTATCCTCACCACCACTGGATGATCAACTGATTGACAGTGTTTGACAATTGGTTTAATACCTATCTATTAGTTTGAGACTCACTATTTTAAAGGCTTTTAACAAATTAGAAAAAGTCCAGGAAAGAAGAACTAGCTCAGTGCGAAGGGCTGGCTATACATACATATTTTTTAAATGACAGAAAAGGGTAAGAGCAAACTCTCCAAACATCTGCAAGCTAGCATTCTAAAGAAGGGACAGCTGAGTTCATTGTGACCTCAGAGGGCAGAACTAGAGCCAATGAGTTCAGTGTGTCAGAGGCATTTGTCAGCTGTTTAGCATTCAGAGCTAACCAGTAAGGAAAGTGTAACCTTCTGAAATACAGAGTACAGCTGAACTTGTATGAACCTGTATCAAGGTTTTATTCCAATAAAATAATACTTGATTTAGGAGAGTGGGTAATGTATGTACGTACCCATATTCATCCCTGGTGTATATCTCCAAAATGCTAGGTTTTTCTGGTTGCTCAGTGGTATATGCAAGTTCTCAGAGGACAGCTATAATGGAAAGCCATATTGATTCCCTTGGGAATCTTCAGATGGGTATAGAATTGGCAAAGTCCCATACAATCCATTTGCCAGCTTTGTTTTACAATATGTCAACCTAAACTCCTCTAGCTAGTACTTTTGCCCTAGAAAAGCCTGTGATGCAATAAATTATGGATGATTCTGCCAAAAAGAATCTCACTCTTGGATCAAATTTGGATTAAATGTGGCAAATCCAAGGCATTAGATTTTTTTCAATAATAAAAAGGTTCTGTTGAAGTGCTTTAAAAGAATAAAATTCTCCCTTTTAAACATCTGTTTGACGTAACACTTGAGAGCTGAGATGCAATCAATCATTAGCAGTGTTTAATATTCTCTGCCTTCTAGAAATATGACATAGTCAAGGTGCTGAGGTGTGAAAACTGGCCAAACCTCGATTCTCATATTAGATGAAACCACTTTTGAAGTATTATTTTCTTATCCACATGCGATTTATCCGTTTCTTCAGTATATCATCTTTATTTATCACTACTTATTTGCATTAGGATTTCACCTGGTACTTGAGTCTCTAGGTATGTGTATGGGGAAAAGGACCTGGTATAATATCCACGAAAATACCAATTCCTGTAACAGAATGGCCTGGTTAAAAAATAGAATTGAGATAATATGGAATGACTAAGTGTTTGCATCTAAGTAAATAAATCTCTGTCACTTTTTAAATTGTTAATTAATCAATTAATTAATTTTGTCTTTTTGAGACAGGTTCTTGTTATGCAGCTCAGGCTGGCCTTGAGCTCACTTTTGTGGACCAGGCTGGTCTCGAACTTGCACCGATCCTCCTGCCTCAGCCTCCCAAGTTCTGGGACTACAGGCGTGCACCACCACCCCCAGCCCTAATTTTAAAGAGGATAAAAAGTAGTTAAAAAACATTAGAAATCATACAGAAATTTAAAGAACAAGATGATAGGAATTCAACAATGGTTGTTTTATTGGAGATTGTTGTCTTCAAAGCAGTTATTCAGATAGATGTAAACATGTAAATTGGTAAAAACGTTAAACATGAATCATTCTTTTCAATAAATGAATAAAAATTAGTAGCACAATTATCTTAGCTTGTATATATAGATAGATACCTACATCTATATCTATCTGCCCCCTTGCTTCTTTCTTTCTTTTCTCCTTTGCTTCATCCTATTTGTTCTTTTTTTTTTTTTTTTCCTGAGCAGTTGCTTTCCCTCTCACAGAACCTATTGTACCTTTCAGTCTTTATTTACTCTTTCAGGTTCTTATATTGGGGATAAAGATATAATGTTTACACGTGTGAGTCTGATTCATTTCACTTAATTTGTTCTCTGGTTGTAGCTATTTACCTATAAAAGCTTTGAGTTTCTCTTTCATTATAGTTGAGTAATTGTATAAAATACCATTGTATAAAATACCACATCTTTTTTGTCCATTCCTTAACTAATGGGCATTTCGGTTGTTTCCAAGATTTAGCTATGACAAATCGTGCTGCTCTAAACATGGGTGCACATATATCATGTGGTGTGAGGTTTTTAGTTCTTCTGGAAAAATAGCCAGAAGGGGAATAGCTGGGTAGAAAGGGACCTCTAATCTTAGTTTTATGAGGAATCTCCTTACTGATTTTTGTACTGTTTTTCCCAGTCTGCATGCCCTCCCACAGTGGAGAAGGCTTGCCTTTTTTCCATAACCATTTCAGCATTCGTTAATGGTTGATTTCTTAATGATAGTCATTCTTTCTGGGGTGAGATGGAATCTGACTGTTGTTTCAATTTGCATTTCTTAAATGACCAATGATTTTGAACAATTTTTCATATATTTATTTACCACTTGTATTTCTTCATTTGAAAAATATATATACTTTGAAAATCTTTACTCTCAATTTTACCTAGGTGGGCCTAACAGGAAGGATCAGAGGAACCAGAAACCACTGGATGCAGTCAACCCATTCCGTACTGCCAGCTAAGCCCAGACAGAGATCCAGAGCTACAGAAGCATTCTGTGGACACAGAGGCAGAAGCAGGTAACTCGGATGAGCTAGTCTTCCTGGAAGACTCTAAGTATACAAAGAGAAGGTTCCCAAACAAAACTCAAGAGAACTAATTTAGATATAAAGTCCCAATTAAAGATCTGGTTGGTTATAGAGCTGTAATGTTTGCTCCTATAGTCTAAAGTACAAACCCATTAATTACAGAAATTTGTCAAATTCTAAATAAATTTGTCAAATTCTAAATTTCTTTTTTTTTTTTTGTCTTTTTGAGACAGGGTCTCGCTATGCAGTTCAGGCTGGCCTTGAGCTCACTTTTGTAGCCCAGGCTGGTCTTGAACTCGCACTGATCCTTCTGCCTCAGCCTCCTGAATGCTGGGATTATAGGCGTGCACCACCACGCCCAGGTTCAAATTCTAAATTTCACTAGCTGTTATTAGTAATGCTAGTTGTTCTGCTGTATATATGAAACCATATCTTTCTTAACCACATGATTTCCCTTGGGTATTAATATTGGGGGATGCTTGGGTAATGACTTCACAAAAGCCCTACACTGTAAAGCAGAAATCAGTGCCAAAAGGAAACCAATATCTTACCCTCAATCAATAGAAAAGGCAAAATCTTGGGACACACACACAATAAGAATCTTTGAGATAGGAGAAATATGTGTGTGTATATATATATATATATATATATATATATATATATATTTACATATATGAAGACTCTTTACAGAGACGGTGTGACTAAAGTGATATAATTACTTACTATCCAGATTTTATAAGAAGATATCACAGAAATCAAATTAAAGATTTCTTTCTGAAATAAAAAATGATGAAAAGAAGGAGCAAAATATGTCCCCAGGGCCCGAGTCCACCCAGAACAAACCCAGGAGACATCAGCATAGAAGAAATTAGATGGCACACACTTGAAATCTCTGAAATAATAGCAACTGAAGGAAAGAGACAACTGCAGAAGTTTATAGAGGAAATCACATTAGAGATCATTTCACAGGTAAAAAAAGAAATAACTGTAATGAAGAAACTACAAAGCATTTCGAAAGACACTGATAAAATAGAGGAGAATACAAAAATGATGGAAGCCTTAACCGGGCATGGTGGCTCATGCCTGTAATCTCAGCACTCGGGAGGCTGAGGCAGGAGGATCGGTGTGAGTTCGAGACCAGCCTGGGCTACAAAAGGGAGCTTAAGGCCAGCCTGAACTGCATAGCGAGACCCTGCCTCAAAAAGATAAAAAAAAAAAAAAAAATGATGGAAGCCTTGAATGAACAATATAGCAAAGAAATAGAATTCATGAAGCAGATTCAAAGAGATAGATACACAGGAAATTAAAATCTCAATCACAAGTTGGCAAAACTGTTTGAACAAAAGGAAAAGTAGACTTTGGGACCTTGAACACACCATTGCAGCTAGTGAAAAAGTAAGGAAAGATCTCTTAAAAACAATTAGGATCCAGGAATTAATAATTCAATATCTGAAAGACAATGTAAAGATGAACAACATAAGACTAATAGGCATCAGTAAGAAAGAGAGGCAACACAAATCACATAAAAAGAATATGGGCAGAAGTAATAGCAGAAAACTTTCCAAATATGGAGAAACAACCTGATACTCAGGTAACTGAGGCATATAGAACCCCAAATAATATCAACCCAGTTAAAAGTACACTCAGATAGATAACAGTCAAGATCACAGATATTCAGCACAAGAACAATGTACTAAAAGCTATTAGAGAAAAGAAATAGATCACATTTAAAGAAAAACCCCTCAGCATAACAATAGATTTCTACTCACCATGAAATCAAAGTGCATTGAGTAAAGAACTTCAAGTCTTCAAGAAAATAAATTCCAACCTAGACTGATCTACTCTTCAAAAATCTCTTTCAGGTTTAATGGAGAAGTGAAATACTTAAATGACAACAACTAAAGAAATTTATGATGACAAAACCAACCTGCCACAGAATAATAAAATATATTTTAGAAAGGGATCAAAATATCCACAATCAAGGGCAGTTACATAGCTCAGAGACTAAAGAGACTGCTTAAGCAGATTCAGGGGCTGAGTTCAATGCTCAGTGTGCCGTGCTGTGCTGGATCTGCCCCTGGGGTGCAATGAGATGGCGACTGAGACTGGGCATGGTGGCATGCCCCTGTAATCCCAGTTTTTGGGAGGCTGAAAACAAAAGGATCATTGTGAGTCCAAGCTGTTTAGTGAGACCCTGTAGTTCCTATTCTAAAATAATAAATAATACCCACAATTCCAAGAATGACAACAGAAAAAACCCACCAAACATGGCAAATTATTAAGCACAGGATAAATGTAGAGAACCAACAATAGGAAAATAACATGGCAAACATAAGTAAATACCCATCAATTATAACCAAGGTAAATGGACTCAATTAACTAAGTAAAAGAAATAGACTGGCAGAGTGGATTAATAGACAAAGCCCAACAATATGCTGTATTGAAACACATTTACCCACTAAAGAAATTCATAGGCTGAAAGTAAAATGATAGGGCAGGGGTAGCTATTCTGTTCATAGACAATCTGAACTTCAAACCAAGTACAAAGAAGGTCACTATATATTGGTTAGGGGAAAAATCTAAGAAGAGGCACTAATAGTCATAAATGTGTATGCACCAAATACAGGAGTACCCAACTATATAAGACAAATTTTAAAGGAAATAAAAAATCTAATAATCAACATCACAATTTTAACAGAGGACATTAAAGCCCTCTTATCTCAAAAACTAGGTCCAGAAGACAAAAAAAAAAAAATAGCAAAGATGTAGCAGAACTGAGCAAAATCTTTGAACTAATGGACTTAGTGAACATATATAGTGTGCTACCCAACAACATCTGAATACACATTCCTTTGAGCTGCACATGGAACATTTTCTAAGGTAGACTACATACTAGTCCATATGTCATGCTTAAGTATATGCAAGAAAACAAAAATTATTCCATGTATCTTGTCTGACCACAGTGCAATGAAACTGGAAATTAATAATGAAAGAAACCATAAAAACACAGTAAACATATGGACATTAAATAATACTCTCCTCAGCAATCAGTGAGTTACAGATGAAATAGAAAAGTAAATTAAACTATATCTACAATCCAATGAAAATTCAAATACAACATACTAGAATTTGTGGGATGCAATGAAAGCACATTTTAGAGGGACATTTATAGTGCAAATTCACACATTAGGAAAGCAGAGCAAGAATAAATAAATATCTTAATGTTGCACCTCAAGCTTCTAGAAAAAGAAGAATAAACCAAGCCCAAAGCCCAAAGACAGGAGGAAATCATAAAGATGAGAGCAGAAATTAATGCAAGTGAGACAAAGAAACTAATACAAAGAATTAGTGAATCAAAAAGCTGGTTCTTTGAAAGATTAAATAAAATTGATAAAATCCTAGCCAACCTCCTCAAAAAGAGGAAAAAACCCCCCTCAAAATCAAGCAATAAAGAATGAAAAGGGAGAAATTACTACAGATCCTGTAGAAAATCAGAAGATCATCAATATCTACTTTGAAAATCTTTACTCTCACACAATCGAAGACTGAAGAAATGGACAAATTCTTAGATAGGTACAATTTACCAAAACTGAATCAATAAGATATAAAAATCTGAAATAACCCAATATTGGCCAATGAAATTGAAAATGTAATAAAAAAAACTTACTGACAAAGAAAAGCCCAGGTCCTGATGGATTCAGAGATGAATACTACAAGAAATTTAGAGAAGATTTAATCCCAATACTCCTCAAACTCTTTAATAAAATTGAAAAGGAAGCAATACTCCCAAAATCATTTGTGGAGACAAGTATTATACTGATACCAAAATCAGAGATATATGCAACCAAAAAAGAGAACTATAGGCCAATGTTCCTCATGGAAATAGATGCAAAAATCCTCAGTAAGATCCTAGCAAATAGAATATAGCAAATTATCAAGAAGATTATATACCATGAGCAGGTAGGATTCATCCCAGGGATGCAAGGATGAATCAACATATGCAAATCTATAAACGTGATACACTATACAAATAGAGCCAAGAGCAAAATGTACATGATCATCTCAATTGATGCAGAAAAGGTCTTTGGCAAAGTCCAACACTCCTTCATGATCAAAACCCTACAGAAAATTGGAATAGATGATCTCTTCCTTAGTCTGATAGAATCCATCTATGACAATCTAGCAGCCAAGATAATTCTAAGTGGGGAAAAACTGAAATCGTTTACCATCAAATTAGGTACAAGACAAGGATGTTCTCTATCACCACTTCTGTTCAACATAGTTCTGGAAATCTTAGCTGGAACCATTAGATAAGGAAGAGAAATAAAAGAAATAAAAATAGGGAAAGAAGTTAAATTATCATTATTTTCAGATGACATAATGCTCTACTCGGAGGCCCAGAAGAACTCCACTAAAAAGTTCTAGAATTAATAAACAAATTAGTAGTATTATTGAAGTAGACTAAAAAGTCAATACTGCAAAATCAATAGCATTCCTCTACACAGGTAACAAACACGCTGAGAGGGAAATTAGAGAATCAATGCCCTTCGCAATTGCACCCAAACAAGGAAATACCTAGGAATTAATCTAAGAAAGTAAAAGATCTATACAATGAAAATTACAGTACAAAAGAGATCAAAGAAGATTTCAAAAAATGAAAAGATATCCCTTGCTCCTGGATAATAAGAATCAACACTGTGAAAATGGCCATACTCCCAAAATTGTTGTACAGATTCAATGTAATCACTATCAAAATACTATCAACATACATCACAAATCTAGAGATAGCATTCCTAAAATTAATTTGGAACTTGAAAATACCTAGAATAGCAAAGGCAATTTTGGGAAACAAAGGAAAGGCAGGAGACATTACAATCCCAGACTTGAAAGTATACTACAAAGCTACTGAGATAACATCAGATGGTACTGGCAAAAAACTGACCCAAGTTTCAGTGGAACACATGAGACGATGCAGATACAAATACAGGCACACTCAACCATCTTATCTTTGATAAAGGGGCTAATCTTTCTTCACTGGAAGAAAGATAACCTCTTTAACAAATGATATTGGAAAACCTGGCTTTACACATGCCAAAAATTAAAGCTAGACCCAGTACTATCTCCATACACTAACCTAAAGTGAAAATGGATTAAAGATCTAAATATTAAACAGAAACACTAAATCTCATGGAAGAGAAAATAGGTGAAAATCTTCAAGCTATAGTGGTAGGCAAGCAGTTCACAAACAAAAATCAGACTTCACAGAAAATACTTCAAAGTTTCTGCATGTCAAACGAAATTGCCAAGAGAGAAGACAACCCACAAAACTGGAAAAAATCTTAACCAATAATCACTCAGATAAAGGTCTTCTATCTAGACTATGTAAAGAAATTTTTAAAATTAGGGCCTCAAAATCTAACAACTCAACCTGCAAATCAGCATCTGACATGTATACACACTTCTGAAGAAATACAAAGGGCAAATAAATACATGAAGAAATGCTTTACATCACTGGCCATTTGAGAAATGCAAATTAAAACAACATGGAAATACTATCTCACCTCAGAAAGAATGGCTCTCATCAAGAAATCAACTAATAATAAATGCTGGAGAGGCTTGTGGGTTTGGGGAGGAACCCTTCTCCACTGCTGGTGGGAATGTAGACTGGTACAACCACTATGAAATCAGTGTGGAGACTTCCCAATAAAACTAGAATTGGAAATCCCATTCAATGCAGCTATTCCCCTTCTGGGAATTTTCCCAGAAGAACTGAAAACATCATACCACAATGATATATCTGTACTCATGTTTATAGCGGCAGAATCTGTCATAGCCAAATCTTGGAAGCAACCAAAGTGCCCATCACCTGAGGATGGATGAAAAAGATATGGTACTTTTATACAATGGCATACTACTGAGCTACAAAGAGAGACAAACATGGATGCAACCAGAGACTATAATAAGTGAAACGAACAAACTCATATGTGTAAATATTGTATTGTATGCCTAGTGTGAGAACTTGAAAGAAGAAAGAAAACCTTAAAGGTATGACAGATATAGTAAAACAGAAAGAAGTGAAAATTAAGGATTAAACAATGAAGAGAAGAGAAAGGAGAAAAGATAAGAAAAAAAAGTAGGGCAAAAAATGCAAGTATATATCCAGGATGGCTGAGGTGATTCTATTAAAATTCTCCATCAGTCTTTTGAAAATAGCAGTTAATGTGTAGAGTTTTCACTTCACTAACTCTGTGTGCTGATATCTATGATCTAAGCAACTACATCAAGGGCAGAAATGTGTAATACAAAAGCCATGCTTAAATATCTGACATCTTGGTTTTTTATCTTTCTTATTGTAGTCTTCTAAATGTGTACTACTTTTTTTTTTCCTTTTTCTGTTCTTATGAGGAGAATAGATTTATTAGGGAAAAGAAAGCTCCTTTCTGAGAAAGGAATAAGGGAGGAGGGTGTTTCAAGGGGGTTGTTCCTGGAATAAATATGTACTATTTTTAATGTCATGTTAATTATTATTATACTTTCTTTAAAACAAATTTTGTTTTATTAAGAAAAGAATATAAAAAAGGGACAAGAACAAAAATTTAAGGTTTCCTGAAAGCAAGTGGTAATATGCAACCATATGTCCAATCTTACCTAATTCTGTCTGTTAATCTAAGCAAGACATTTGACAGTAAAATAGATAATATATCAACCATTGTTAATCAGCTATTCTTGGTTTGAAAATCTGTAACATATGTATAGTTGTATTTTGTCCTGTTTCTTTTTTCTGATTTTTGTTCTTACTTTGCTTTGACATTTCAAAACAAAATTAAATTTTTAAAAAGGGGAAAAAAGAAAATCTTTACTCTAGTAGGACAGAAGTCACAGAAGAAATGAAAAGATTCTCAGGTACATTTGAATTCAAAGCAGAAGATATAAAAACACTGAATAACCCAATGTCAGTCAACGAAATTGAAGATGCAATGGAAAAAACAAAAACTTACCTACGAAAAAATGTCCAGTTCCTGATAGAGTCACAGCTAAATTCATTATAAAATTTACAGAAGATTTAATGTCAATATTTCTCAAACTCTTTACTGAAATTGCTAAGGAAACACTTCTCCCCAACTCATAACTATAAAAAGATCTAATCAAAAAAGAGAACTATAGGCCTGTCTCCCCGAAGAACATAAATCCAAAAATGCTCAATAAAACACTAGTAAAGAGAATGCAGCAAATCATCAAGAAGATTATATAACATGGCTAAGTTGGCTACATTTTATTAAGAGAAGCTTGACATGAATTCTGTCTTATTTATCTCTGTTTCTTTGGCTTAGAACATTCTTTGTTTTGGGGTGGGAGTGACCAGGGATTGAACTCAGCATCTTGTGCTTTCCACGAAGGCACTTAGGCATTGAACTATCTCACTGGCTCTCTTAGCACATTTCTGAATCAGACTGAAGACTACTAAAAGTGTGCAGTGAAATGGATAAAAGACCAGCTACTAAGTCCTCCTTTTGCACAGTAGCCAAATTGTGGGATTACGCTGGTTGCTGTAGCTCAGGGCCTGGTGAACATTCATTTAATGTTTATTGAGAAAGTACTTTGCTTTGTGAGATCACACCCATACACTCCAATAGGTCTTAGTAAATTACTGGATTACTGGATTTGATCATAACAATGGCCTACAGGGGCTGGGGAGATAACTCCATGGCACAAGTGCCTGCCTGACAAGTATAAGACCGTGAGTTTGAACCTCTGTCCTGCCAAAACAACAACAAAAACAAAACAAACCAAAAAAATAACCAATGGCCTACAAAGCTACTAGACCTGCCTAATGATCCCCATGTAAACCATGCAGTAACCACATAGCCCATCTTAAGACATTTATCTCAATATCTTTATTTGCAAACTACAGAGAATAGCAGCTCCAAGATATAATGCCCATCACTTATGAAACACTTTCACTCTATAACTGCCTTAATTATAGTTAGAGCTCTTCCCAGTTACACACTCTAGGCAAAAGCTTCATGGCAAGAGGAGACTGCTGTGAATCAGGGTTTACCTGCTTGAAAGCCAGATTCAAATTCACCAGAAACATAGGTTTGGTAAACTTCCTCATTACCTTTGTGTCTCAAGTTCTTCTTCTATAAAATAGAGATATTACTATTACTAAGTACTTTGTAGAATGTAGTGGGAGTCAAATTATTTGCTGTATACAGACAGAGCTCAAAGAACAGTATCTGGTACATGGTGCATAGAAAGCATAGCTGATGCTACATTTCTGCAGCTCTTCTCGCCTTTATTTGCACAAGCACAGGGACCGGGAGTTCAATGCCCTGCACTACAGGTAATGCCAGCCCTGCCCCTGGGCATGCTGATCAGGCCACTGAGACTGGGTGTGGTGGTGTGTGCCTCTAATCCCAGTGCTGAAGTGGCTGAAAATGGGAGGATCACTATGAGGTCAAGCTGCATAGTGAGATCTTGTACCGAATACTAAATAAATAAATAAATAAGAAAAAAGAGCCTTTTTGAAGCTTCTGGGACATTGCTAACACCAGACATTCATTCACAGTTCTACATAAGTACTGTCATGAGCATTATTAACCTTTTACTACGATGGAGAAAATGAGTTAATTCTCTTGTTGGAGGACACATAGGTCTAAAACAAGAACCAAAGTGCTTTCAGATGAAATCCTGTGTATGTGCTCCTTACTTGTGCAGTAAGCTAAATTACTTCATTCCATATGCTTATGTGAAAAGGAGTGTACTGTATCTTATTAAATATGAGGGTAAAATATTAGTTTCATTTTCATTCTTATTATTTCTAAACCTTGTAGAACAATGTGAACTCTCTCTCTCTCTCTCTCTCTCTCTCTCTCTCTCTCTCTCTGACCACAACAGAGACTGTTTTCCTACATTATGAGGGCAGCATGAACTACAGAAAGAGTTAATGAAACAGACCAGAAGACTCACACTGTGCTAACTGGATGGCCTTAAGCATGTTACTCACTCTGTGGAGACATTTTCTGTTGGAGACATAAAGTAAAATATGTTTCATTCACTGGGCACTTTGGAACTAAAAACATGTTTTAGACACCTAGGTATATCATTAATCTCTAGTTCACTGTCTCTTACATCCTCTGAATGACTATTGTTAATGCCAACCAAGAATACTTTTTAAATAAAGGAGTTATTCCACCTATATAAGCCTGTATACGCTGAATTCAATTATAGCCTTCCAAAGATGACTGAACTCAGCTTTGTGTGGAGGTTAATGCCTTCATATAAAAATGACATCTCTTATGAAGGGTTGTAAGCAAATGAAAGACTAATCTAATCCTTCTCATGGGTGTATTATTCAGGGAAGACGTGCCCTCCATTGCCAAGACCTTGAATAGAAGCACAGTTTCAGGAACTAAAATGTCTTCCCACATAAAGAGCAATGCAGTTCTAACCTCAATGTGTTTCAACTCCAATTGGGGAGAAAAGAAATAGAACTCAGTTATATAACTGAGGCACGCCTCCCCCCTCCCAGCCCAGTTTACAATATTTTCCAAGAATTTCTTTATTCCATTTGTGGAAAAAATACCAAGCTGCTATTTTGACCTTAACAATGTGTGGCAGAGCACCTCATAAAGTTTTCTGATTGGTTTTTACTGTTGTTTTATTACAAAAATCTGTGTTTTATCAATTTTTCATAGTCAATCAGATTCAGAAGCTTGTTTGGATGTGGTCTCAGGCAGTACCCATCTCTTAAAGACATCTCAGCCTAAATCTCCTTGGCCTGAACGTCTACAGCCTAATTTGAGGGAAGGGAAGAGAGAAAAGAATGACAATAAATGGCTTATGAAACAGCCTATCATGCCACATTATCAGTAATAGCACATGAATGTACCACACCCTATTCCTTTAAATGCTAGAGTCTTGAAGAAAACACAAAATGTAGATCTAGAAGCACTTTTGCAGGTTATATTCCTTTGCAAGTTAATTTTCTCTACCTTCCTGCTGGGATCCTATCCTACTTCCTCCAGCTTCTGATATGACTTCGTGTGAGCTCTCCCTATTTACTGCATTCTGATGGCCACCAGCACCATCTCTCTGTTGATGACTCTCAAATCCCTACGCAGTTCAGAACTTCCCCAAGTGCCAGAGCTTGTAGATCCAGCTTACTTCTCACTGTCTTCAGTGGGCATTCAATAGAACTGTAATCAAGAGTTCCAGACTAAATTTGTCAGATATTATCTTTCTCCCCTTGACAATCAGCAAAATAATATATACCAAGAATCCCTACTTACAGTTTTTATAAAACATATCTAACATCTGGAGTCAAATTGAAACTTAACTCATAATTAAAGAAGCAAGAATCTGCTTTTACCAAATACTCTGGATCTGATCATTATAAAACACAACTCATCTTTAAAAATTTTAAACAAGCTTTAGGGCTGGAGTTTTAGCTCAGTGGTAGAGCATTTTCTCAGCATATTCAAGAACCTGGGTTCAATCCCCCAGCACTGCGAACAAAAAAGAGCAGATTTATTTATAAACAAATTTTCCTGGAGTATAATTTATGTGGAAATGGCTTACTCTCCTGGGGCATACGGGTATAAAATGGAACATATTTTACTACTCTTTCTTAAGTCACTTGAAATTTTTGGAAAAGGTGTTTAGACCTTGGACAAGAGGTTGTGTGACAATGATGAGAGGAAACTGTCTTAGTTACTCTTTACTCATTGCTGGGACAAACACCTGACACCCAAAATGAAGGAAGGAAAGGTTTATTTAGCTCATCGTTTGTGGGGCTTTCAGTTCATACTCTCCTGGCTCCTAGGCAAATGACAGCAATTCATGGCAGCGGAAAACAAGGAAGAGCAGAGGAGAAGCAGCAGCTGCGGGACCCAGCAAGCCTCTCTGTCCCTTCTGCTGACTGTGAATACCTGTGAAGATCAAGCTCCTGTGAAGACTGGGACTTAAGGAAGCAGGGCGGGGCTTTTTATACTGAGTCACTCTATGGTGGGCCTTTTGCATCCAAGCCAATGGAGCTCCAGGGTGGGCACAGTAGCACCCCAGGGCAGAATAAATCACTCTCCCTTTCCTGCAAGGTGGTGGTGGCAGGGGATGCCCAGAACTGCCAGAGTGATTTAGCCCAGTTGACCCAACGTATCCATCAAGTACCAAAGAAACAAGGGGTTAATTTTATGATAGACCAGATTATTGTTAGTATTGTAGAGGAAGCAGAGAAAACTCAAATAGATCAGAATTTAGGAAATAAAGCTGACCAGAGCTGAAATGATTCACTATCAAAATGTAAGGAGGGAAGGAAGGAAAGAGAGAGAGAGAGAGAGACAGAAGCAGAGATAGAGACAGAGATAAAAGCAGAGACCATATTTGGACGAACACCAATTCCTAGTATTCTATGCATACCTGAAAAGGAATGGCCTATATTCAGGAAAGAACCAATGGAAAGTATCAAACAAACAAACAAACGAACAGGAAAAAAAAATATTTCCAGAACATGCAGAAGTAGTTTATATGTGAACTATCCAGAACAGAAGTACACTGTAATTACAATAAGTAAGGCTTCAAATCAAGTTCTCATAAGAGTATCTTCACAATAGCGTAGCTCAGTTAATTCTAGAAATTAAGCTTCTCTAGATGTGCTTAACATCTTTTGAAAGAAACAGTTAAAGCGATCAGTTGAAGGGGCCAGGGAGATAGCTCCATGGCACAAGTGCTTACCTGGCAAGTGCAAGGTCGTGAGTTCGAACCCTGGTCACACATGCACACACACACACACACACACACACACACACACACACACACAAACACACAATCAACCAACCAACCAACCAACCAACCAAACAAACAAACAAAATTTCAGTTTATTACACATAGCTACATGCAAAATGCAATGCTGTATACATAACACAAGTCAGCACCCAGAAATGTAAAATCACAATGTCTGATACTCAATCGAAAATTAATAGGCATTCAGAGGAGCAGGATACTATATGACATAAACAGGAGAAAAATGAATCTGCCATGATGCCAACAGAAGTAGCTGGGCCCCCTTGAACCATGGCTGCAGCAGCTTCTAAATGTTTGAGCACAGTGAAATGCACATCATGAACATGATTCCCAGGATCCCTCTTCTTTCGAAGGAGGATCAGGTCTCATTTCTCAAATGAAAATTTTGCACTTTTGCAGTTTTGAGTTTGCAGTTAGTTGGCTTTTGCTAACTTCTGAGATACCCTCAAGGGGCTTTTTATCTTGTCCCCAATCAAAGTCCTTAATTTCTTTTTAAAGACCCTAAACTTCTTCATCAGTTACACTTTCTTTGACCCCAACTTTAGATGTGGTTCCTTTGGGGACTTGGTTGAAGCTTTTTAAATTTTTTTGTTCTGATTTTTACTCTTAAGTATTAATATAAATCTGGCTAAAAATCAGCTGTTGGTACCCACACTACATCTTAAACAGGGGCTTTCTTGAAATTTCCTTCACTACATTAATTAGCATAGCCACTCTTGATTTCTGGTAGTCTCAGGACATACTTAAAATGTAGACAAATTTTCTGTAAGAGGATAGCACACACAGTCTTGATTGCAACTGCCAGTGGAGGCCTTGCTGCCACCTGAAACCTTGTGAACCTGTTCTTCACCACGCACTGCAATGATCACTGTTACTCTCTGAGCTCTGACCAGCCTCCCTCATCCAACATGGCTCACAGCACTCTAGGGCTTCTCTACGTAGCTATTTTAAAACTTTTCCAAATTCCTCCTTTGAGCCACTTCCAAAAGCCTCTGAACCATAAGGTCAGATATTTTCATAGAAAGGACTGGTATCAGTCACTTTCCTCCTCACTGAGAGACAATATCTAACATCCACAACTTAAAGAGGAGAGGTTTATTTTGGGTCAGGCTTTCAGAAGTGTCATTTCTTAGCCAGCCAGCTGCAGGTATGAAGCATCATGACACATAGGCATACTGGAGGAAAAGCTGCTCGCATCAGTGCAGCCCAGAAGCAGAGCAAGAAAGAGGAGTCAGAAAATGCAATGAGCTTGATCATATCCCAGGGACTATCCAGTGTCCATCACCTAACAGCGCACTCTATTATGCACCTATTGCATTTAAATCTGAACTTCTCCAAAGTCTCAAGATGGGAGAAAAGTATAAACTTATTTGCTGGAATGTAACACGCATAATCTCTTTTGCAATTCTCACTAGAATTCTCATACCCAACTGGATCCTCATGAGCCTGGCCTTCACAGTGTCTATTCTTATCAGCATTCTGGTCTTCTAAGCTCCAACTAGAATCCTTCTTCAAAATATGCTTACAATATTCTAGGGCTTCTCTAGATCACATGTCCAAGGCTCTCCAAGTTCCTTTTGCTAAGAAGTACCAAAGGCAAAGCACATGTTCTGGTGCACACCCTACTCTCAACATCAGTTATCTATACTTACACACTGTCTGACATGCAAAATGTAAGAAAGAGAGGATTAGTTTGGCTCACAGTTTCAGTTGGTTCAGCTCATCATCTCCTGGATCTAAGACAGAAAAACCTTTTAATCCTTTTTTAAAAAAATGTAGTTGGTTGTTACAGATTCTGATTATGCAGTTCAGACTCATAGAGGTCTTCCTGTGCTCAGCCTCCCCAGAACTGGGATCACAGGCATGCACCACAACAACAAGATTCTGGTGGACTCGGCCTGCCCTGAGGGCAGAGCTGGTGTGGTATGTAGTGCAGGGGATGGAACCCATGTCCCTGCACTTTCCTAAACAGATGCTTCAGTCCACTAAGCTATCTTGCTGGCCCCTAATGCAGAAAAATCTCATTGGAAGAGCAGTTTCTCAGTTCATAGGTGGAAGCAGTACAGGGAACTAGAACTAGAGGAGCCAGAGAAAAAAGGCCCACAGACTCTAGTACCCAAGGTGATGCCTCTGAGACTGCCCAGACACACCTGGAAGTCTATTTTACTGATACACTGGGTAGCACTGAAGTTTAATCAAGTTCACAGTCTAGCTTAACCTTTGCAGATATCTAATGATTGAAATTATCCTAAATGAAACACATGAAAGACAGAACAGAACAAGGAAAACATCATTCAAAGGGAAGGATGCCATCTAAAAGTTTAGGCCAACAAAACAGCATGAAATTTATTTCTAGCCTATTTACATGAAATGTTAAGAAAAGATATTTTAAATAAAATTCTTTAGCCAGAAGGAAAATGTTACCAGATGGGTATTTACATCTACACAAAGGAATGACTTCCAGAGATGGTGACTACAGAAGAAATATATTCTCACTGTTTTTCTCTTTAAACAGCATTAAAATAAAATTTACACTGAATTGTGAAATCTGAACACTGGTTGCAGTAAAATGTACAACAATATCAGGCCAAAGCATAAATGGAGGATACTGAAGTACCCAATTGTAAAGTTCTTACACAGTATCTGAAGCAGCATCATTTGAAGGTGAACTATAGTAAGTTCTTTCAAGAAAAAGTGCTAAAGCAATCACTAAGAGGTATAAGTCAAAGGGATATGTCTATTGAGCCAATAGCAGAGAAAAATAAAGTACTAAAAAACACTCAATACAAAAGAAGGCAGAACAGAGGACAGACAAGATTAAAGGACAGAAGGGACATGGAGCACAAAGCAGGCTGACCCTATAAGCTCCTTTGGGTGATAACTCCACTAAATGTTTTAAATTCTCTAATTGTACTCCTTTTCATCTGTCTCTTATTCCAGAAGACACTGCTATGTGCACTGGATTTAAAAACGCAAGACCTGATTCAGTGCTTGCTTAGCAGGAACTCAACTTCAATACAAGTGCACATATGGTGCACTTATACAATACACATGTGAAAATCACATCAGAATCACTTAGAGTGGCTCTGCAAGCAACCTGAAGGAAACATCAGAAGATTCTCTGGGTAAGAAGTGGGAGATGCTCATTGTAGCTACAGTGACAGATACTAGTACTTATTTCTTTCATCGTTTTATAAAATTTTGCCCAGATTGTGCCAGGAAACCCCATGAAGTGACTATATGAAAGATAGGACTTAGGATACCTTTCTCCATCAGAGATGAAGTTAGGGTGTTGTGTTTGGCTGCCCATTGCATAATGAAAGCCAGATGTTATGGTAGATTCTAGAGGGTCCTATGTTCAAGGGGTGGACTGTACCAAGCATTTGGCATCACTTCAGAGTTCTCATCACCTCACCTGTCTCTTATTTCAGCAAACACTGCCCTGTACACTCTCAGACTGGCTTATTGCTGATACAGTCCTGTTAACCTTGCCTTTCCTCCTGAGGAGTGTATTGATCAGGGTTTTACTCAGAGGAATGGAACAGATATAATGTAAGGAATGAATATTAACACAAAATTTGCAATCTATAAGGAATTATAAGATTGGCTTACAGTAGTCAGTCAGAGTCAGATGAGGAAGCATGCAGAGGGCATCTGCTTGCTCCAGACTGAAGAATTCAGCCGAGGTCCAAAATTCCCTGCAGTACTCCATGTAAGTCTCTATCCATCGGCTTCCAGGTCTGCACTAGAAGACTGAAATGTCTGTAATGGACACTGTGATGGATGGCGAAAGATCCAAGCTGGAGGCTGAAGAGTCTGCGCTGCAAGCCAGATGATGAAATCCAGGCTGAATGCAAAGACTGAAGCTTCTCCGACGAAGTGAAGTCTTGACTCCTTCCTCAGCCCTTTAAAAAGTCTCTTTGTGCTCAGTCATTCTGATGTGGGCCCATTGTGTCCTAGGGTGGAACCCATCATACCCCAGGATAAGCCCTAGATCCCGCTGTAGGGAGGAGCCAATCATATCCTAGGCAGGCCCAGGTCACGCTCCAGGGAGGAACCAATTGTATCCCAGAGCGGGGTTCTCACCAAGAGGTGGGGGGGCTTGAGTCTTCCAGCCAAGTTGACACAATGTATCAACCACAAGGAGCTTCCCTCATAATCATATAACACAGAAACTGCTGGGACAGCACTCAGTAGCTACTAATAAAAAATCCAGAAGTGAGGGAAAATTAACCTTTTTTGGTGTGAAATTTGGACAAGTGGCAAATGGAAGGAAGTGGATACATGTCTTTATGTAAATAAATCATAGGAGTATCACATTTGGTTCTCATTCATTCTGTGGGATCAGAAGCTGGCCAGTTTAAATGCTTTTTCTGTTCTGCTCCCAGAGTGCAAAGCTCTTATACTACCTACCAAATACAGTGCTCATATAGACACTGCTCTCTCAATTTCTGAGTCCTGGGGATTGCAGGTTTATTAAAATGGTGACAAAATTGTTACTAGTCTGGATGATGAGATTTTGTCCGGAAAGTGAAAGAAACAAACAAACAGGAAGGACAACAACAGCAACAATAATGACAACAACAATAGTGATAACAGAAACAAATCTGAAACAATAGGACTTCATATATTTGTTCATATCAAAATAAATGCACAATAATGAACTATTGCTCTGTAGGTCAGTAACAACTATACAAAAATTAATATAAAATATTAATAAAAATGTTAATATAAATGTGGCAAATTTAAGAAAGGCAAAATGACTATACTCTGCACCATGAAAAACAAGAGTTACTAGAAAGAAATACTATACTACAAGATAGATAGTAATAAAGATATATCAATTCTCCATAAAATGTCTGTACTTATAATGAAATCTCATCAATTCTAACTCTTTAGCCTAATAATTTAATTCCAAGAGCTGTCTGAGAGAATAAACTCATGAAAATAGCCAAGGACATTTTGAAAGAGAGCACTCAGCAATGGCTAACACTAAGAGATAGGGGAGTTTGCCGTAAACCTATGATTTTAAAATTGTGCACTGCAGGAAGAGACAGTCCAGGAATCTGAGTAGAGACAGATGTATTATATGTTAAAAGTGGTATAAGAGATCAGTGGGGGAATCAGTGAATTTTTTATAATAATAGCACAACTGGATAGTCACTTGGGGAAAACAATCTGTTCTCCCCTCACACTTTGCAGAGTAATAAGTTCCAGATGGAATAACAGCATTCCAGTTTGGTGTGTGCTCTTCCATAATTTTATTTTGGCACTTACTTTTTTTTTTACATTAAGCCTTTTTTTTTTTTTTTTGTATGTAATGTGCTTCGACTTACTTTATTTACTGTTAGTTACCTCTGGAGGTCGGGAAATGGATTGAGTTTGACAGTGATAATAAAAAGGGGGCTATCAGCCTGGATCTATAGCCTTGAGGTAGACTGGGTTGAATCCTCAGCACTGCCACAAAAGGGAGAAGAGGTGTGTTGTAAGTTAGTTCACTGGCTCAACAAATATTTATTGAATTTCTATCAAGCACTAGGTACTATCCTGGAGTCAGTGATCCAGCAGTGAGAAACAGTAACAGACATCACGCTGTCTTTACAGAGTACATATTCTAGTGGGTAGGAGGTGGCTAACTATAGAAAAAGACTAAAAAAAAAATTTGCCACCACTTATTAAATGATAACAAATGTTTCCATCATTGTGAGCAGACAGGAAGACAGATTTGCATTAACTGAATGGCAAGGATGTGAGAGAGTGTCTTAACTTCTGTTGTTCTAATTGAATACCAAAGACTAACGAATTCATGAAAAATAATCTATTTAAGTCAGAGCTTTGGAGCTGGGCACTGGGGCCCAGCCAGGTCTTCCTACAGAGCTCTGTCACTGCAGAGGCCATCCTTGGTGAGAGGGGAGAACTTGGGAGCTCATGGTTCCATTCTTGGAAAGCCATGGTCCCCATCCTGGGGTCCACCTCTCCGACTCTATCTAATCCCAATCTCCTCTTGAAGGGCCCAGCTCCATGTGAATCCGTGAACAGCATTTCTAACAAGTGAACTTGGAGCAGATGCAACAATACTGTAGCAGAGGAGTAAGCTTTGAAAAGAACATAATGGCTCAATTTTGTATCTGTTAAATTTAAGATGCTGCAAGATACCTGAATAGAAATATCAGAGACTCAAGTAGATATACGATTTTGTGTTCCATGGTGAGGATTAGCCACTGACGTATACATTTGATTTCATCAGATTTAAGGTATGACCCTAAGCGTTATAATTAAGTTAACAAAGATATATTAACAGTATTCTTACCATAAATATTTACATTTGTATAAGAAAATTATTTTTGTATATTATTTGTAGAGTTTAACTTGTGGAAGCACTGGAAAAATATATGCAAAATTTGTATGATAATTTGTAGGGCAAAATGTCACAATATATATATATATATATATATATATATATATATATATATATATATCTTGTCATGTAAGAGAGCACTGATAGGACTATATAATATTTCTAATATTTTAACTATCACATACAGCTTGTATAAAAAATTAATGAACTACTGACAGTGTGTTTTAGATATAAATGACCAAGTTTACTATACAAAGACTTATTTTAAATCAGTGAGAATTAAATCACTACCCAAAGAGAATAATAAGCACAAGTCCTAATACAGAAGTCACATCAGAAAAAGGGGAAATCATCAACAATTTTTAAGAAATATGTCAAATATAACAATAATGTTTTCACCTATTTTATGTAATAATGCCTAGCTTGGGAATGGACACTACAAAATGTGCTTATGCTTTTACCATAAATTTTTATTAAGTTTTGTAAGATGGAAATGTCAGCCTAACAGCACCTTAAATTGCCTGTACTTTTTGACTAGAAATTCTCTGTTCTAAGAAATTGTTGATATGTAATAGCTCATATTAAAGGAAGCTAATTGCATTATTTTAAATAGCAGATACCAATCCAAGGAAGAGAAAGATAAGTAGTAGTAGAGAGATGACTGAGTAAGCTCTGCTATCCATAAGATGTACCGTTAAAACCTTGGGAATCATGCATGTGTACTGGTAAATGTTTGTGTGAATACATGCTTCATTTGTTGGACTGAAAAAATTGGTAACAAAAGTGTAGAGAAGCTTTCCCTTTTTTAAGAATTTTTTATTTTATTTATTTTTTTCTTGTTTCAGAACTTTTGTTTATTTATTTTTATGGCCGGCTCAGCCTGCCCTCAGGGCAGGGCTGGCGCAGCATGTGGTGCTGGGGATCGAACCGTGGTCCCTGCAACAGCCTAAGCAGGTGCTTTAGACCACTGAGCCATCCTGCCGGGCCCCCCTAGAGCAGCTTTCTACTTGAAAAACAGTTATACAACTATGATCTGCATAGAAAGGTCTAAAACAATAAATTTGAAAAGACTACAATTTTTATGTCTGGATAGTGGAATAGCGAATGATTTTTTTTTCCTCTTCTGCTTTGTTGTATTTCCTCGGTCTTTAAAAACATTAACTTTGAATGATCCAAAACTGAATGCAATATAAGAAGGACTAAAAGAAGAAAGTCCAACAGTCCTGGTTACCATCCAGTATTATATAATTCTGGGGTGTTTCAAAACCACCCCGTTATGTGCTGACAGGTTGTCCAGATGTCTGGGATGAGAATCACAGAGAATCTTTGTCCCAGAAAATTAAGTGGCTGGACACACAAACAACCTGTCCTTTATTTTATTTATCTGCACTTTGACAGGGCAATTTCCTCTGTCAGCATCATTTTGCTTTTCTGTTTTGAATTCAAGACACTTAGCTAAGCACTTTGTACACTTATGGGATCTATGCAAATATCCTGCCTTGAGTATTAATATTTCTTTGCATATATGAGCATTCCAAATAGCAAAGACTTTAAATTACTTTCAAAATGTCCTGGTCCAGTAAGAACCATCCTGATTTTTCCAGCTTCCAATCTTTGCTTTTTGCGTTTTCCTCCTAGTTACAGCAAGGGAACATTGTTAGTTTAAAAAGAAAATATCAGTAAAACCTGTCTCACAGTCTATGGTGCTCTTTTTTCAAGAGAAAGAGAGAAAAAGCAATACTTAGGGACTAAACTTGAATAGCACTGCTTTATCTTGTTGCATTTAGTTTTACCTCCTATTTAGAGAGATACTGATTTTTTAATTCACAGTTGTAATACAAATTTTATTTTTAAGAGCCAGCCAAATAGCTCAGTGGATTAAAACACCTGCAAGCAGACACAGGGGCCAGGGGTTCGATCCTCAGACCTGTTGTGCTGGCCCTCCTGGGGTGCACTGAGATGGCAATTGAGACTGGGTGGGATGGCACAAGCCTGTAAACGCAGCTCTTGGGAGGCTGTAAACAGGTGGATCACTATGAGTCTGATCTAGTAGTGAGACCCTGAACACCCTGTAGACCCTTCCATATATATATTATTTCTCAATAAATTTAAAATTTGTTTAATGTTACAGGTAGCAGTCAGTATTACCTCTCATGTCAAAACAACAACAGCCTCAGTAAATATAAATGTCTAGAGTTTTGGAAATAACCAGACTAGGGTATGCTCTCCTCTCATCATTTTAGGAGCCTGACAAAGTAAAAAACAGAACTGGATGTGGTAGTGCATGGCTGTAATCCCGACAGGTAGGGAAAGTCAGAAGAAGGATTGCAAGTTTACATCCAGCCTGGGCAACTTCGTGCCTTTGAGAGATTTGTCTCAAAACGAAGAGAGGAGAGAGTACTCGGAGATGTAGTTTAATGCGGAGGGCTTGGGTTCATTGCACGGAGGAGGAGCTCTTATTAAATTCCCATTGAGTCTTGGAAGCTTCCATGTGAGATTTAACTTAATTCTCATGGTTTCTCTGTGAGAACAAATATGGCCAGTTTACAAATTTGAAAATTGAGGTATTACATGATGAAGCCAGAGGGCACTTAGCTAATAAAATGGTGAAATTGGGACTGAAACTCAGACTACTGTATCGGTAGAGACCCAGTCACACACTTTCCCATGACAGTCAAGGGGCAGATAGTGATTGGTTTGCTTTGGTGGCTCTGCACACGTGTAAAGTTATGAACATTCAGTGAATCCAGCAAAAGTTCGGTGTTAGGGAGATTCGTAAGGCTTGGGATGACTTCGAAGGCTGCACAGCCTAGGTAACTGGTTTGGGCTTTGAAGAACGAGGCCAGTCATGGAAGAGGATACAAATGCATTTCTGGTGGACAAACTGGGGTAACTCCCATACCATTAAGGGAAGCTTCTGAGATCCAGCACCCATAGTCCTACTGTCTGATCTTGGCCTCATGGCCTTTCCTAACAGTACCTAGGGTGGAGCAATTTAACCTAACAATTGGTGTCTTACTCTGGATTAATTTTGAGTACTCTCTTGAATGTGGTGGAATAATGAAGAGAATTTCAAGATTTGTGAGGCTACCACAGCGCAAATGTCACCCAGCAGGCAGCATAGTGGCCAGGAAGCTTACTCCTAGGGTGTCCCCATTTTGATCACTGCCATCTCCAAATTTGCACCCTCTAGATGGGGCTTTTCATTAGAATTGTCCAGGTACCAGTGAACTGTCAGCGAAAAAGCCCAGCACAGTTGCCTGGTTCAGACGCTGCCTAATACATTTTTCACTAGGATAACATTAGAAAAAAATCTAAAACGAAGTTGGGATCATGTGAGCCACACGGTCACAACTTCGGGCCAACTTTCCAGAGTCTATGCATATAAAATTCCAGCCAGGGAAACAAGGACCATCATGACTCAGCTGGCCTCAGCTCCATGTTTATTATTTGGAAGATCGCTTTCCTCCCAGGGGCACCGACTCGCTTCTCAGCCTTTCTCCTCATCAGCTGGTCAGTTGAAGTGTTTAAACCTGACACGTTGGATCTTTTCATCTCAAAAACCAGATGTGCCCAGCTGGAGAGAGGCAAGGGCATCTGCGCTCACTGGAGTCCAAGCTCTGCCACGAAGAGAGCTGAACTGACATGCAGATCCAGGGCTGGGCTCCCCTCCCTGCTCCCGGCCTCTGCCTCCCTCCCATCCTGTATGGCCGCAGCTGCACCTAGAGAATGGACTGCATTTTACCAAATCCATCTGCTTTATCTCTGAGGAGTCTGTGTATTCCCTCTTCTGCACCACCACAGGCACTAGCCTCCTTCAGACTCCAGTCACGACTACCTGCGGCAGTGGTGGCAAACCCATGGCACACATGCCACAGCACGTGACACTGTTTGGGCCACTGTAAGCTCTGAAAGGGATTGGTATCTCTGGCCTACATCGTGAAGTAATCTTTGAACTGATCTCTTCACTTCCAAGGCAATCCTCCATGTTCTAATATGATTATTATGAACCATAATTATCCTGTAGCTATCATCTATGAATGTACTGCACGCAAGCATTTTACCTATGTCATTTCTCCAATCCTTTCTGTTTCCACTTCCATCCACATCCTTTCCCACAGCTGCCGCCATGCACGGCTGCCAGCTCTCAAAATGCCTGGCGTGGTCAGCTTCTGTGAGCTCCACAACTCACCATCCTCGCCTAGGACTTGAGGTCTTCACTGTGCAATAAGGACACTTGATAATATCCAGAGTTTATGAAGTCCAGTGGGCTTTACAGAGTTCTCTCCTTCGTTTTAGGGCTCTGGAGACTCCAGAGATGGCAGAGACAAGAGAGTCAAATGTTTCCCTGTTGACTCCTGGAGCCAGCTCCCAGCACATTTCATTTTCCAAGGCTTCTCCGATTTCACCATCTACTCTGAAGTCCCTGGCTCTGGCTGCACTTTGTTTAAAAGGTGTGAGGTGCTGTTGGGGTCCATATGGTTTTATATTTGTTCCCATGGCCTCACGGGGTTGAGATATGCATTCCCCATATGCTTTGAGGTTAGAGCTTCCTTTATATTCTTTCCTTATCTGCTCAACATGTATCGCAGAGGCAAGGGAGGCCAAAGAGAAGTCATGGTGGTTACTTCCCAGGAAAGGATATCATGGTTAAGAGAATGGACTCGAGGCTTGATAGCTTGAGTTCAGTTATAACTGTTGGTCCTGCAATTTACTAGCTATGTAGCCTTGGACAAGTGCTTAGTTTTGCTAGCCTCAAAGTCCTGCCTTTGTAGTGGGAAAAATATCAGCTACTTTATTGGTTACAATGACTACATTAAAATACAAATGAAGAGCTTAAAGAAGTGCTCATGACGCGTTATAGAAATACTTACCGTTACTATGTACAGGGAAGTTTGTCCATTCCAAGAATGATGCCAGAAACATTAGATAATAATGATAATAAAGCAATGAACACTAATTATTAAGCACTACCTAGATAGGATGTCACATTTTTTGTATGACATCGTCAACCGCTGACAGCAGTGTCTCTCATCTTAAGATGACATAACCGGGCAGAGAGCAGTTTCTTACTGACCTCTTCAGCATTTTTGAAGCTGAGGCTGGGACTCAGGTCATTCTGAAGACAAAGCTTTTTGGTTTTTAAGAGACCTGTTATACCAAAACCACTCTCTGCCCACTGGTTTTCAGGCTGGATTTTCCTTCCTTCTAGGACTTGTGTAGAAGATGAGGCTCCCAGCTTGGGCTTTCTCCCTGGAGCTCAGCAGCCGTATTTTCCATATGCCCCTGGATTACGCCTGCTTCCTGGTCTTTCCCTGATGTTTCCCTTCTTGCTGCTCTACAGAGCATTCAGTAAGCAAGATGGTGTTTTCATAGGATTAGCTTTGACTTTTTGCTACATTGTACATAATATCAGTCTTCCACCTTGTCCACATTCAAAGTCAGCTTCTCCAGAGCATATTGAAAAGAATGACTCCCTCATGAGCACTCCTCAGAGTGCTGTTCAGGGTCAGCACTGCCTGCCCGCCTCTACAGTAGCCCTGCTAGTGGGGTCCACGTAACTCCAGTAGTGGCAAACCCATACCTCTGCTCTCTACCATACCACCCACAAAACCTCGATACAGGATGAGCGTTGCCAGAGTAATTATGCAATTGAAAGAAAAATTTATGTTAGTTGCCTGTCATAATCCTCAATAAAAATGAGGAAGAAAGGGAAAGCCTTCGTAGGATGGCCTCTTTTAGACACTCAGTTCCTTACATTCTGCTACCATTTGTAAGTCTCTCCTCTCCACATTAACTACTTTTCAGATCTCTACTGTGGGAATTCCTTTTGAAAGAAATATTTTTATTCTCATCCTTCTCCAGTGCCTTAGGGTGCATCTCCACTCACTTCAGTGGCTCATTTCTGGACATAGTCATCCATCATTATGGCAATGTAATTACCATATTACTTACCACAGAAAGCTTCACCGAAGCAGCACAGCCTGGGATTTGCCTCTTCAAGTGCAGGGTCAGGATCGATGCTCCAAGCCCCATGCTCCTATAGACCTTAGCAGCCATTGCGTTCACACTCCCAGAAGACAGGCTAATCCTCATAGACCTGTGGTCAACATCCACACTGAAGGGAAAAACACTTTCCCAATGATAATAAGTCTATACTGCTATCCTCTTCAATTAGAACAGCACCTCACCTCATTAAGCAGAGCAATGCCTAGTTACACTGTGTTTATTTAGTGCTGCTATTGGTCAGGATATGCAAATTCTACTAAAAGAATAGCCACATCCAATGATGGACATTTCAACTACCAAAGGCAGGGTAGCATGGTTCTCACTGGGAACTGCAGTAGCACATCTGTAATACCATGGAAGATTCAGTGAGTCCATTTCGATCCATTTTTGTTTCCTGTTGAATTGGTCTCCGATAGCTGCTGTTATAATTTCCATATTGTGAGGTTTGGGAAAGTGATTGGATTATGGGCCTTATAACTTGCTGTTAGTTATGTGGTGAGAAGATACAGGACACTGGGGACACAGTCCAGCGTCAGGATTGATGCTCCAGTGGATGCTTCGGAGACATAGCCATGAAAATTTATTTCTCTCCCCAGCTCCTGCCTTCTTTTTCTGCTTCCTGCCACGCAGGGACCAATTATTGCTCCACTATGTCCCTGTGCTATGCCCTCCTGCCTGGGAGCCCGGCTACTAAGGAGCGACAGAGAGAATGGAAATAGGAACCGAACCACAGCCCCACTCCTTTAAGTTGCAGGTCTTGGGAATTTTGTCCTAGCAAGAAGAAAATGTCCAAGGCAGCTTCAGTAGGAAATGGTATCAAATTTAGTAGCTAATATAATAGAAGTTTATTGTTTCCTAGTTTGAAAGACCAGAAGTCCTAAAGTCCGAGCCCAGCAGTGCTGCGCTCCTCCAGGACACTCCCCTGAGTGCTGGTTTGCTTGCGCTCTCAGCTGCTAGAGCCTGTCGTCCTCAAAGCAATAGCACAGCTTCTGCTTCCCTTGTGGGTTTGCCTTCTCTTTCTTGGTTGTCCCTCCTTCTCCTGTACGATGATCTATGAGATTATACTAACACACGCCAGTAAGCCAGGACACTACACCATCTCAAATCCTACATCTGCAGAGTCTCTTTTTCTTAGTTATATTTTTTTATTGCTGAGACAAAACACCAGAGAACAAGGAGTCAAAGGAGGAAAGCCTCCTTCTACCTCACAGTTCATAGAAGTTTCATTCCATAATTAGTTGGTTTCCACACAGGGTGGCATGGCAGAGGGACATCACAGGGCAGAAACAGCTCATGGCAGGCAGAAGGGAGCAGAGCAGCAAAGCACCAGCCTGCTTTTCCTTTTTATGCCACCTAGGCAACCAGCTGTTTGGCTGGTGCCACACAGAACCATGCTAATTCCAATCAGTGGAGTAAATTAATACCGCACACCCTTAATCCCTGAGTCAGTCAGCCCAGATCCTGCCAGCTCCAGAAAGTCCCACCTGTGAGTGCATGAAGCTCGGGGGGCGGGGGGGGGGGACATCCATAGGTTTTGTGGCTTAGAGGGTGGACACCTTTGTGTGTGAGTATGTGGCAGGGGTAACACTGTCATGCCTACAATACCTTCTTTGTGCTGTGTCAATGTCATCTGAAAGCAGTATTTCTTGTGTTGACAAATGAACTGTCTGCCAGCAGCTCCAGGGGCAACACAATTCAGTCCTTTAATCAGGAAAATGCAGATGCTTGCTCCCTTCTTCAGGCCACCACGGATGTTCCTTGCTTGGGGCCCTTCAGGAAATCTCTGCTCAAGTTCCTGTCCAGAGCACAGAATCATGCCCTTCCCAGAGTTCATAATAATGGCTTTGGCCTTGATCTCTGAGAACCAGAGTAGTCAGGAGCTGAAGCTGAGAGTGAGTTCCTCTGCTAGGCTAGGGCTGGGGAGGGTCAGGAGGCCAGTTCTGAGAAGGGAATGTGGAGTGTTGGTGCTCTGACACAGGAAACGATGCTCCCCAGGCTCCAGTAACAGTAACAACAGAAACCACAGTGTCCCAATATTGCACTTAGAAAAATGCTTGAGAAGTCCCTGAGAAACAAAACAATCACACAGCTGTCTCTTTGTAATGACCCCCTACTTACATTTACAAATGCTGGCAGAAAGTTTTCTGTACTTTTGAGACTGCCTCTATATCTCGGGACTGTGGAGAAGACAGGAGGATCTGAAATCCTGATTCTCAGCGAACATCACTGCCTGAAATATTGGTGACCGCTCTTGGGGTATCATTGCCGTTATAAATAAATTCCCACGCTCCTTGGGCTGGGGCAGCAGACCATACCCTTGTGATGTCCCTGCATGGACTGTGCTGCACTAGTGACAGTGACCTCATGGGTGGGGCTTGGCTTTGCAGAGGGAAAGGAGGGTCCCTTCTGTCGCTGTTGTTTCTTTTCGACATCAACAGGGCTTTCTGGAAAGTCAAAATGTTTTCTCCTTTGCCTCATCTTGCTTAAGGTTTACTCTTGAGTGCTTTTGAAAACCACCCCTTTTTTGTACTTTGACACAAGCCCGATAGAGGTGTTACAGAGGCAGCATGGAATTTCACCTAAGCAAGTCTCCTTGCTCATCTGTTCCCTGTTCTGACATGTCCAGACCTTTCACTTGTTGCTTATCATGGTGACTCTAGGAAAGGAACACGGTTGTCTTTGACGCTTTCTTAGATTTAACGCTTTGAAGAGGTGCTAACGAACAATACTGTCCCACCCAGTTTTATTTTGGCGGACTATAATGGTAAGTATTTCCCTCACTGCTGCTGCAGGCAGATAAGCCCAGGGAGCTGCTGCTGAGATCTCTCCTGGGCTATCCTGGCATGGCTTTCCACGACAGCCCAGGCTGTGTTTCCCGGATGTAGCATGTACTTTTACCTTTCCTCTTACCATCTTTTTCTATTTACTCTGCCCACGCTTGCTGTGTAGAACCAGTTTCTCTCTCATTCTTCATTTCTATTTTCTTGAATAAGGTTTCTCACTGTTAAAAAAGAAAACCTCTCCTTTCTGTGCTGTGTGTGCAGATTTGGGGGTTCTTTTGTTTACATTGTTGCTCCCTATAATTAGAGAAGCCCTGAGTGTGCAGAAAGTATGTTTAGTTTAACACATAAGAAACATCTTCAAGTGTTGGAGAATTTACTACTTTGGCATTAGAGTAATCTATTGTTAGAGGGTAGTTAAGACTTTAATAGTGCTTCGTTTATAGTAATAAGAAGGCTGCCTCCCTAGAACTTTCATTCCTTGATCTTATATCTGGCCTTCAAGCAACATCAAAAAGATATATTTAATCAAACCACAGCAGCTTATTTGCAAAGGTGTGACAAGATGTTTTTATTTGTCTCAGTAAAATAACTCACCTATGAGAGTGGCTGAAGTTGTTGAGCTATCAATTATGCCAAACTCATCTAAGCTGCAAAGGTCAGTCAGATGCAAATGCCTGTTGTCATCTTATGTACAAGTTCAGGTAAGCGATTCCAGTGACATGTGTTCGGTGTTAAGGTACCGAGACACACAGAAAGTAGAGAGTGGCAGGTGGAACAAATGGGAACTTCTGCCTACATGAAGCTTCCAGCGTAATCACAACTCAGGGAAATATGCATCCATGTATACAGGCAAGTAGCTGACAGAGAAAGAAAGAAAGAAAGAAAGAAAGAAAGAAAGAAAGAAAGAAAGAAAGAAAGAAAGAAAAGGAAAGGCAGGCAGGCATTTTATTTATTTATTTTTTTATTTTTGTAAAGATTTTTTTTTCTCTTAAACCTCATTTACTTGTTTGTGTTATGGCTGGTTCAGCCCGCCCTGGGGTGGGGGTGCGCAGCATGTGGTGCCAGGGATCGTGGAGCGGTTGCAGCACTGGCCTTAAGTTTCCTCCGCAGGCGCTTTAGACCCCTGAGCCATCTCGCTGGCCCCAGGCAGGCATTTTCTAAGAATTTATACGATCCAGGAGCTATGGTAACAGACTGTTCAGGGAAGGGACTCTTGAAACTAAAATATGTGAGACACGAAGACCATGGGAAGGAGTTGAAGACTTACTTGGAGAGATAGCTCCTCCAAGGAGGAAAACCAAAGTAGCTAACATGGTTGGCATGGCGACAGGTCTTCAGTAAAGTCAGTGCTGGAGCCCAGTGAACAATGCGGAGAGTTGGACAAGAAGAGATGGAAGAGGAAAGGCATGTGGGAAGTTTTCCAGGAAGTACTGCAAAGAAACTGGTTTAATACCAATCCAAAGGAGCACCAGATGTGTCAGCCACGGAGTGATTCACACTTTATTTTATTTATTTATTTATTTATTTATTTATTTATTTATTTATTTTTCCAGAACCAGGGATTGAACTCACATCCTTGCATTTGCCAGACAAGTGCTTATTCTGCTGAGCTATCTCCACAGCCCTTGATTTACACTTGAACCTGATCACCGTTGCAGAATGCATGATAATGGGACTGGAGGGAGACCACATGCAGAACTTCTATAGGAAAAGAACAGGAAAGATAGAGTCACAAAAATATGGCTCTAGAAATGTCCTTCCATGGTTATCTGTGACACTGTGAAACCTCGAATAGCCAAACCACAGGTTCTCTTTGTTTCTTTATATTCACTGGGTGAAACTCACTAAATTTGGGGATGCTGGGAAGATGCTTGAATTATCTAAAAATTGGTTTGAATACAAGATATCAAAGATAGCTGAAGCCGGGTGTGGTGGCGCACGCCTGTAATCCCAGCACGCGGGAGGCTGAGGCAGGAGGATTGGTGTGAGTTCGAGAACAGCCTGGGCTACAAAAGTGAGCTCAAGGCCAGCCTCAACTGCATAGCGAGACCCTGTCTCAAAAAGACAAAAAACAAACAAACAAACAAACAAACAAACAAACAAACAAAAAAACCAAAGATAGCTGAATTTCAAAGTCTACTTGCAGGACGAAGTCAGTCCCCTAAATAGTAACCTACCATTTAAAAGTATTTCAGTGTTGCCAAATAGCACAATAAACAACATTCAATAGCAGTCTTTTATGCTATATTTCTGACAAACATTGTAAAAAATTACTGTGGTTGGAGACTATCAATGAAATTGGAAACGTGTAACCAGAGTTACTACTTGCTATTCATCACCTGAGGCTTTATGTTATCATTTATAGAGGAGAAAGAGCATTATGTCCCTGCCCTTAAAGTACTGCACTATCCTAAAAGTGGTGGTCAGAAACACTGCTGTGTACTCTGCACACAGTCATTTTTGTGAATTCTTAAAGATTTAAATGTAATGTTAGTAACACACGGGTCATTTCCATTGACCAGATACAACTTCATGTGTAAGAAGTTAAGAGATGATTTGAGGGTTTGGTTGAAAAAGCTAAGTTTGTAAATGCAGGCAGGTTTACATGTTAATATTTACACCTGTTAGTTTTGTCCCTGTTGGAAAGGTTACTTAATTTCTCTAGCCTTATTTCCATAAAATACCTTAAAATACTTATTTCACTGTATTAAGAAACTCAAAAAAAAAAAAAAAAGGCAGTTGATATTTCCATTTAATTGGAGACCCTTTAAACCCTCTTTCCTGATTGACTCCTTCTGATCAATAATCTTTCTTTGTATGAACATAATAAGGAGAGCCAGGGGACATATTTTATGGAAGACATTTGTAGTCATAAAACAACATTAATATTTTTAGTCACTTGTTGGGACATGAAGCTCTACAATTCCTTTTCATGGGCAAACTTGTTTGACTTCATTTTTTCCCCTTTTCTGTACTTGGCTGACCCAAATATGTTAACAGTAAATACTCACACGGGTTAGTACATGCCACTGTACACTTACACACTTCTCAGCCCCCTTGTTCATCTGGGAGACAAAGGAGGAATTAGCCAGACTGTCATTACCATTACTGCTATGTGCATTAATCTCTTACGGACAGTGTAACATGATATCTAGTTTTCTTACCTTGTAAATCTCTGGCTTCTAAGAACCCTAGCGTTGTTGAGTTTTGTGGAAGAGACCACAAGGCTGAGTTTTAACTTTAATTATGCCCTGTTGCCTCTCTTTTCTCTCTTCAGCAAAAGCCAAGTTTGGTTTGATTGTTTCTTTCCTCTGCAGCTGGGCCTGGCTGCCTGCCCTGCTTGTCCTCTGGACCTGTCTCCTTGAGCTCAGTTTGGGTGACTCAGAGCCATGGCTCCCTCACAGTCTCTGGGCTTTATCATTTCAGTTACAGTTACAGTCACAAGGTGGCCTCCTGTATGATAAAATTGACCTTTTTCTAGAATCAGCTCATGACCTTCCATCTTCAGGTAAATTCCTTTAAAGGCTGTGAGAACTGAGACTTGAGTGGCCTTTTCCATTCTCCTGCGCTGGCAGCCACCTGTTCTGGTGGCTGCCATGGTTACCTTCACTGGATGGCTTCTTTAGATGCAGCAGCTTCAATACTGCACACTCCCCGGTGCCAAGATCTCTAATACAAATGTGAAAGGACTCAGTGTAGGGAGATTTCAAGGCTTGGCAATCTCAGCTTATAGAAGTAGCATAATTTTCAGTTTAATGGCTCCTTCACTAGAGCACATTTGATGTCAGGGTGTTATGATTTGTGTTTAGGTGTTCCCCCAAAGCCTCATGCAGTCATGGGGTGGCTTCTGGAAATTTGTGACTGGTTACTGTGGGGGTGGGTGCTGCGCCTCCCTTGGAGCAGGTGATTTGCATTTCAATGTAAGGAACAAAGAGAAGTTAGCTGCTTGAGCTGCTGCTCTCTCTGCCTTAGCTCTTGCTCTTAGCTGCCACCATGGAAGGTTGCCTTGTGCCGTGTGCCCCTCTGCCTTGGAGCCAGTTGAACACGGACTAAACCTCCAGTAACTGTGAGCTAAATAAACCCTTCCTTCCTTCATTTTGAGTGTTGCATACTTGTCGCAGCAACGAGAGAAGAGTGACTAAGATACAGGGATATACGAAGTAGCTCAGGATGATTCAGAGCAGCAAATAACAACGCGTCAGACGGTCAAGGAAAACTACTTTCTATTCTCTAAAGTAATTATCTCAAACCATCTCTCAGTGTAATACATGCCTTTAATCTCTCTCTGACATTTCTAATTCCTTTTTATTTCAGCGCTAGGTTATCAAGCCGAGAGCCTTACTCACAAGAGGCCGGTGCTCTGCCACTGAGCTTCCCCCTTAAATCTATAGCATCCCCTTATCTGAACAGTGAGTGCAGCATACATTTCAGATCCTCTGCCGAAAACGACAGTTAACTGGAATTTAGCAATGTTTTTGTTGTTTGTCATTTTTATAGTTGTTTGATAGTTGCACTGATTTCTCTGTTCATGCTTGTGATTTATGTGATTGAAAAGATGAGCCCACTGAAAGGCAATATTAAAGTACTGGCTTAGCTAACATACATTGGTATATGACAACAATCCAGAAAGACTTGGATACGATTACAGTGGGAAAGATGTCAGCGCAGCTGGATGAGCGTAAATGTCGGGAGGAGGCAAGGGGCCTGATTTTGAAAGCCTACTTCTTAATGTTTCAGAAAGAATTTACTTACGTACTGTGAGCCCTGCAGTGGGAAGAAAGATCTACAAGGTGGCCTCTACCTGGAATCCAGGACCTCGGATGCTGAGGCAAGCAGATCACAGGTTTGAACCTACTCTGAATGGCTCAACAAAACTCTCCTCAAAATGAAAAAATAAAAAGGTCTGCAAAGGTAGCTCAGTGTTACAGAACTAGATTCAATCCCCAGTACCATATACACGCAAAAAAAAAAAAAAAAAAAGTCATACATATGGTAAGTGCTTGATAGTACCTGGCACGGAGCAAAAACTTAGTAACTGGTAGCTTTCTTGGCCTTTTTACTATCACTTGACTCTTACAATTTGAAACAGCGAAAAAGCGTTATTTAAGGATAACAACTGCTGAGCCGGGTGTGGTGGCGCACACCTGTAATCCCAGCACTCGGGAGGCTGAGGCAGGAGGATCCGTGCGAGTTCGAGACCAGCCTGGGCTATAAAAGTGAGCTCAAGGCCAGCCTGAACTGCATAGCGAGACCCTGCCTCAAAAAGACAAAAAAAAAAAGGATAACAACTGCTGTGCCTGCCCTTTGCTAGACTGGACATAGGTTTTCATGAACTACAAAGTGATGCCGCGGTCCCCACAATACCGAGTTCATATGCCTAATCAAGAGCAGTAGAAAGGCTCCTAGGTGCCCAGCACCAGGGAGCAGGAGACTGTGTTAAAGTTTCTCGACCTGGTCAGCGTAACACAATCCACGACCTCGACCCCGTCAGGGCTTTCTTCCTAACGCGTCTTGTCACCTCCAGCAGGTGCCTAGGGAGAACTTCCTGTCAGCCCGCCCTGCCTGGAAGCTGCAGCTCATCACCAAGCTCTAGGCGCTTGACCCTCTGAATCCGTCACACCGCTCGCTGCAGTCCACTGTCTCCTCGTTTGGAATTAACTTTCCCGAAGCAGTGAGCGCTGCCCATCTCCTGGAGACCGTTCACCTCACTGCCGCGTCCGCGTCGCTCCCCAGCCCACTCACCCTTAGGAGTCCCTGGGTCTGCTTCGGATCTTGCTCTCCAGCGCACACCTACTGCTGGTCTTGGCACATGCTGTCTCGGCTGTACTGCAACTCCTGCTCTTCGTCCTGTGGCGTTGCCCCAGTCCCCCGCCCAGCTTCGAGTGCTTCCTCAAAGTTCAAGTCGATGTTCTCTGGGAAATCCTCCATGACCTGGTACCAAAACTTCACTTGTGCCACATTTCCCTTTGCTTTTTAATTTTAAAAATATTTTTATTGTACACACTTGCTATACATAGTGATGACACTCATTATAGGGGATTGAACCTGTACATAATATACCTTAGTATTTCTTTTATCCCTGTTCCCCTGCCCTCTCTTTAACACCTTTTCCCTTCCCATTTACAAAACTTTTGTTTCCACTTTTTCCTTCCATTTTCCATTTTTAAAATCCCATTTGAATGCGTTCTTCCTACTTCCCACTACATATCCTCCAGTTGATCCTGGTTTGCTTTTCAGGTTTCTCAAGTAAAAGAAACAGTATGATATTTAAACTTCTGTGCATACTTTTTTTTCACTTCAAATTATGATCTTTAAGATGCATCCATTTACCTAAAAATAACTTAAGTGTATTTTTCTTTATGGCAAAGTAGTACTTCCTTGTATGCAAATACCCCATGTCTTTATGCGTTTATTGGTTGATGGGTGTATAGGCTGTTTCCAAGATGTGATTATTATAAATCATGTGGTTATAAACATGGGGACACATATATCTCTGTGTAGGATGCCTTTAAGTCTTTCAGGAATATAAGAATGGCTAGCTAGCTCAACTAGAAGCTCTGGTTTTGGTTTTCCTGAGCAATCTCCACACTGATTTTGCACCAGATTACACTTCCACCAACAGTGGAGAATGGTTCTTTTTTTTTGGTATTTTGGGGAAGGGTCTACAGGGTGTTCGGAGTCTCACTACTAGATCAAACTCATAGTGATCTGCCTGTTTAAAGGCTCCCAAGAGCTGGGAGTACAGGCATGTGCCACTATGCCCAGTCTCAATGTACATCTCAGTGTGCCCCAGGGTCGAGGCTCACACAGCAGGCCAGGGGATCAAATCCCTAGTCTCTGCACCTGCTTGCAGGTGCTTCAATTCACTGAGCTATTTGCCTAGCCCTTGAAGGGTTCTTTTTTCTCCACAACCTCACCAATATTTGCTTTTGGTTGAGCCATTCTGGTGTGAAATGAAATCTCAGTGTTGTTTTAATTTGCATATCTCAAATGACCAAGGATGTTGAACATGTTTTTCAAATATTTATTTGCTCTTTGTATGCTTCACTGAGAAGTGATTACTATTTCAGATGTCCATTTTTGGAATGGGTCTTTAAGTTGGGGGCATTTTTTATATATCCTAAATTTATTCCTTTGTCTGAGGAGTAGCTGGTAAAATGTTTTCCCACTCTATGGCTTGTCTCTTCACTCTGTTGGTGGTTTCTCTTGCTATATAAGAGCTTTTTAATCAGATTAGACCCCAGCTGTTGATTCTTTGTAATATTTCCTGTGTATCTGGTTTTTCCTCATGATGTCCTTGCCTACACCTATATCTTTAAGAGTTTCAACTTTTATTTATTTATTTATTTATTTATTTATTTATTTTATTTTGGTATTTGATATAGGATCGACAGTGTCTATAGGGTCTCACTACACAGATTGGACATAGTGATCCTCTTGTTTTCAGCCTCCCAAATGCCACAATTAAAGGCAGGTGTCATCATGCACAGTCTCAACTGTCATCTCAGTGTGCCCAGTGATAGGGCCAGCATGGCATGCCAGGGATCAAACTATGGCTGCTATGAGTTTCAACTATTTTTATCTTTCATCAAATAAAATATTTTCATTTTAATATTTAGATCTTTGATCCATTTCAATTTAGTGCATGGTGAGAGATATGGGTCTAGGTTCAATCTTTAGCACATGAAAAGTCAATTTTCCCAGCACCACTTACTAAAGAGGTTGTTCATCTTCCAGTGACAGTGTTCATCCCTTTTTCAAAGATTAGGTGGCTGAGCGTGCTTAGAATTACTTCTGCGTCTTCTATTCTGTTTCTTGGATCTTTAAGTCAGTGTTTTTGCCACTATCATGCTGGATTTTTTTTCATTTTGTATTTCTATTGTTTTGCTACCAGGACTGAACTGAGGACCTGGCTAGGACCTTGCTAGGCAGGTGCTTATGCCACTGAACTATATTCCTGGCAGTACTATGCTGCTTTTATCACAGTGTCTTGTGGTGTAACTTCAGATCAGGAATTACCCTGTCCCCTGCCTTGCCCTTGTTGGACAAAATTGGTTTTGCTATTCTAGGTCTATTCTGTTTCTATGTAAGTTTTAGGATTATTTTCTATAGTTCTGTGAGGAATGTTATCTGTATTTTTAAAAATGTATTTAATACAGGGTCTACTAGGGTCTCACTACACAGATCGGATTGGTAGTGGTCCTTCTGTTTTCAACCTCCCAAGTGCTGGGACTACAGGCACATGCTATCACATCTAGTTTCAGTTGCCATCTCATTGTGCCCAGGGGTGAGACACTATTGTTATTTTGATTAAAACTGCATTAAGTCTGGATAAATTTTGAAGTATGACCACTTATTAGACTGTATTGGTTCTTAGGCCACACTTCCTGACTCTACAATTTCCTTTCCCCATAACATTTATCTGAGGATAAACATTACTAGACAACAGTGCGTAAGAGAAATAGCATCTCCGCCTACACCGTCTTTTGTCCCCAGTACCTAATACTTGACACATAGTCAGTACTTTGTACTTGTTTGCTGGATTAATGAATGAATCATTTGTCCTTGGCATGCTGGGTTTTTTTTTGGAGGGGTAAGACTAGAGTTTTAATTATTTTAATTGTTGTATAAAATACATCTAATATAAAAAGTGCCATTGGCAATTGGCCATATTTAACGCTTTCATATTATTGTGCAACTCTAACCAAGGTCTAGTTCCAGAAGATTTTCATCACCCTAAAAGAGAATCCATACTCCATCAGTTGCTCCCTATTCCCACTACCTCTTGGCAACAACTCATCTGTCTCTTTGGAGTTGCTGATTATGGATCTGTCATACAAATGGAATCATCACCACATTCTTTTCCATAGCCAGGGTGAGCATTTGTGTGCTAAACTGGACTCTTCCTCATCATCTCTAAACTCAGAGCAGAGCCTGGAATCAAGAATGTATGAGAAAATACTTATCAGAATGAAAGAATGTTTCCTTTCTAATTTGTCTTATCAAGTGAATGCTAAGATTATAATTCTACAAGCAACTATTTTACTGTATTTTTCTTAATAGAAAATCAAAGAAAAATAGTACGCCTAATGTATTCCTTTTTTCTTACCTTATTGTATACCAAATTTATAGCCAAAATAGGTTTTTTATTTTTATGTGTCTGGTACGGGTTCTTGCTATACAGCTCAGACTCATAGTGATCTTCCTGCTATTTAGTTTCCCCAGCACTGGAATTACAGGCATGTGACACCATGCCTGGTTTCAGTGGTGAGCTCAGTGGGCCCAGGTTGGGGCTGGCACAGGAGGATTACCAGGGATCAAACTTGGGGCCTTGCATTTATCAGACAGGCACTTAGATCACTGAACTATCTACTCAGCGCCCCCCCACCCAATAGTTTTAAAACTAAAAGGCACTGTAGTTCTAGAAAATACAGCATGATATTGAAACAGAGATAGAATATTAAAAATGATAAAACAAAAGGTTAAACAGGCTAATGGATAATCACCACGTTAAAAACAACTCTGAGTTTCCTGAAAACCAATGTGAGGTGGAAAATATCAATATTATTATATTTTTATAATTATTATATTATCTCAAAGAGAATCATGGCCATTTTCAACAGTGCTTTCTCTTAGTGAGCCTAAGAAATTTGTCATTGATTTATTAATTCCCAAAGATTTATAAGTACAAAGTATATGCTAGAAAATGCTCTGTAGTGCAGATATAATGACAAATGGTTTTGACAGGATTAACTATTTAGTAGGATTAATCCTTACAAGTAGGTCTTGTGTAAGTACACTCATGACACAAGATAGTGCTTTCAAAATTGGCAAGCGTAAGAGTCTGTGGACAGTCTTGGTGGAGCTATTTACTCCATGATCAAATCCTATTCTCCAAAGCTTGTCAGTCAAGGCATGATTCAGAAGGACTCCAGTGCAAGAGGTTTGCTGAGCCACGCAATCTGGAAAATAGCCGTCTTCCATCAGGCAGTGAGTGTAGTTAGGAAGTGGGTTTCTGTGAAGGCGGATCTGAACGATGGGTCAACAGAGCGACTTGAAATAATCTCTAGAGAGATACCATGATCATTTGTCATGATTTCACACCACCTGGTAAGGATCGAGGCCAAAAGAGCTCACCTGCTACACATTATATTTTGATCAAAAATCAGATCACACAGACCAGTTTTGAGTAGAAAATTTATCCATGAGTCTATAAAAATGCCATGCAGTTACAGCTATTTTCTATATTTGCAGACCGTAGACTTTTTTTTTTCTTTTGGAGCTTGGCAGAATGCAAACTTAATGGAGGGTTCTCGTGGGAAAGTTTTAGATGTGATGTTAGGGAAAACCACGCTGAGTACTGAAATGAGCCCAAGCTCTGCCTAAATTAGAGTTGCTGTTACACTTAGGAACAACTGCAGGGCTATTTTGGGGAAGCAGGTCTATAGGGTTTCCAGATTTCCCTTTTTTTTTTTTGGTCAACACATCACTTCTGTTGCAGGATTGGATGAATGAAGGCATTTATGCCACACTCTTCCTCCTGTCTTGAGAATGATGGCAAATGTAAGGGCCACTGAAACCATAGAGGCCTCAGCGACCTCCTATTTGGCGCTCCAATCCAAGAAGGCTTTTGTTAACATAAACTTGAAGGAGTGTTAAATAAACAACCCTGATTATTAGCTACATATGTTCCCCTTCAAGTGTGATCTATTGAAATATAGCTCATATGCATCCCTTTGTTCAGCCAGTATTTACTAAGCACATACTAAGTGGCAGATATATATTTAGGAGTAAGAACTCATTACTGAAGCCCGATAAGTTCAGGGCACAACAGGAGGATGTCAGATTAGGCACACATGTATGTATTCATCGAAACCTTATTTGCTGAGCATTTGTCATGTTCTAGGCCCTACTGACCCAATTAGAATATATCAGTGTACAAACCCAACCAACTCCATGTATACTTACGCTCTACCAGGGAGAATCAGACCATCAACAATGATAATGATGGAATATATACTTCATGCTAGACCATACATAGTGAGTTAGAACTCATACACTATGTTAGACCATAAATGATGACAGTCATGACTCACACTTCCGTTCTCATATGCTAGAAGATGAGAATCAAAGCAAATGGCAGTCAGGACAATAATGCTGAATAGGGTAGCTGGAGTCAAGCTCACTGAAAAGTCTTTGTGCAAAGACTTCATAGAAGAGGAGGAATCAGCATTGCTAATGAAATGAAGGGCACCCCAGGCACACAAACCAGCCAGCACAGGTGCCTTCTGGTGGAGGCCGGGCTGGTGTGTCTGGTGAACAGTAAAGGCCAGTATGGCTGGAGTGAAGTAAGGGATGACAGCAGAAAGTGAGAGGGGCTAGAGTGTGGACTGAAAGGAGAGGGGCTGTTCTTGTGAATCTTGCAAGCCCCTATGGGAATTTGGGCCCTGCTCTGCATGAACTGGAAACCATAGGAGAATTTCCATCTGATTTCTACACCTAAAGACTAAATCTAGGTTCTTTGGCTGATGAGCAAGCACAGACTTTAAAGACTATCAAGAGTCAAAGCTCAGAGAATGATTAGGAAGTTGTTAGGGAAATTGTGGGTAATGCTAGGGGTGCTTGAAGGAGGATGGCAGCAACAAAGAGGAAGTAACTGAGCTCTGAAAGTGAGTGTTATCGTTGTTCAGCCAGCAGATTGCTGATGGGTTCACGTTAGGTGGGAAAGAGACATGTACCTCACTCTTTCAAACATCTATATTCCTTGATTTATTCCTTCACACTTCTATTCAACAAAAATCAACTTAAGCATTTTGGGCGGAGTACTATACTAGACATGCCATGGAGTGAGAGTGATTCCATCTCTACTCTCGAGGTGTTTACAGTCAAAAGGAGAGTGTGTGACAATAAACTGTATGCGCTACAATAGACACATGAAATCAGAGAGAACACTCACTTCTGCCCAGGAGAACCAGGCATTCCAGCACAGAGAGCACAGAGAGACACTCCAATCAAAGGACATTTGTGGGTTAAGACTGAAAAAGAAATAACAGCAGAAGGAAAAGCAGACAAAGAGGCAGGAGACTGTTTCATGAATTTGAAAAGTCCAAACTATTTTGCACTCAGGCTATAACACTGGGAGTGTTGAGCCAAAAGTCTGGAGAGGGACAGGGTACAATTCCAGAAGCCTTTAGATGTCAGGCTCAACTTGGTGGCCATTTTTCTCTTAGTGATGAAAAGTTCCAGAAGAAGTTAAAGTTATGCAAAGACATTGGCCAGATTCATATTTTAGGAGCATCACTGGCTTGGCATGAATTGGAAAGTTTCTAGAAAGTTAATCAGAAAATAAAAGGAAATAGCAATACTATGAGACTGGGTCTGGAGGAGATATAAGGACATAAAACCTTTAAACTTTGTCATTTAAAGTAAGAACCCACTAACAATGAAAGCAAAATTTTCATTCCTAAGCCATAAAGCTTTCTTCTTTTAAGAAGAAATCCTTGGTCTTACCACAACAATCAGCAAAATAAAGGCTTGTTAAAATTTATATCATGGAAGACTCTGCCATCATTGACTTCATAAGATACAGCATTAAATAATAAGTCTTTCGTCCCAAAGGACAGAAGCCGACTGGGCTGGGTATCATTCTTTCCTAAATGTGGTTCTCATTCATTCTGGTGATTTGACTGAGTGTATGTTCAAGTCCCAGTTAAAATCCATTACACTGGAATATCTGCCTGCAGGAGTCTGATGCCATCAAGCAATTTCATTTAGTTACGCTTCTCTGAGGCTTGGTTTCCTTATCGACATGATGCTTACGACAATAGTGTGCATTCTATCAAGTTGAGGGGGAGATTAAATGAGTTAGCTTTTGCAAGACTCAATACCTCATATTTACTGGTACTCAACCAATAGCAAATAGAACCAAGTAACTAGAAAGCAAGGCTGATTATGAACAAAATTGCAACAGCATAAAATCATCAACAAAAGGAAATGTAACTCTAAAGCCCAGAAGAAATAATTCCGTTTTAGAATAAGAGGCGGATGAAGAGACAATGCAGAAGTTGCTAGTCTCTGTGTTCCTCTTGCCCAATGCTTCTCACTTTCCTTCCTCTGAATAACTGCAGATCTGACTAAAACCCTGGTCCTTTCTTTCACCAACACTTCTGTCCAGGTGGAGCAAGGCCCACCGCTGCAGAGCTGTCATGGTACCTGCTGTACCCTAAGAGGATGCTTCGGGACAGTGCTTCCTGCTGTGTGGTGTGTTCTGCCTCTGTCTCTCCACCTAGGCTGTAAAGAAGGACCTGCCCTTACACTCCCAAGGCCAAATGTACAGTTTAACGCAGGGCAATGGACTCCTTGAGTCTCTGTTGATCTGAACTTAGATCCAATTTCATTCCATGAGTCAGCCAATTATTTAGGGATCTGATAGAAAGTGTTGGGTGATAAAATATTCCGTACAGGTAATGGTGATGGATGCAGGCATGGAAGAGGAATTATAGGGCCACTGGGGAAAAGTAGTTCACGACGGTAATATCCAGCAGTGTGTGTGTGTCAGAGGGCAGGACATGTAATGGAGAAGCTATGTGATGCAGGTGAGCAGGGGGAATGGTTAAGAAGTGGTTTTCTATGGTCATCTATTGATGGGCTAGAGAAAGGTACATGACAGAAATGATGGCTGGAAAAGAATCCAGAAGACACAATGAGAACTGTTGAGCTGACCTGGAGACAGACTCAACTAAATGTTCAGTTGATATCACACAACCAGAAACCAGATCTTATGCAAACTGGTTCTCTCACACTAAAGGCTGTTACAGAAATAATAAACTAAGACAAAATGTTTTTGGAGTCCCATTTTGTTCCATCAAGTTTCACAGTTGTCATTGTTTATGGTCCTTTTCCAAGAACAGCAGCACAGGACAGATTCTCATTCCACTGAATAATTATTTGCTATGTGATGCTGAGGCTATGTTTGAAATGCTGAAAATTTCTCAGGTGTTCACACCTTCTTGAAAACAAGAAAGGTGCTATCTTTTTTTATTCTCCAGAGAAAGCTCTGCTGCTATGATTTCTACATGAACAATTTCTTGGAGCTTGGGACTGAGTACTCAAAGAATTGTTTATATTATCTTTGGGAATTGCATCCTCATCTAGTGTCTTGCCAAAGGAAAGAATTCAAAAAATATTTGTTAGAATAAGCAAATGATGCGTTGCAAAATTCATCGCAAGAATTTCTGCCTGGAATTTATCCTCAGAGCTCTTTGCATTAGGGCTCATCACTTGGCACTAACCTCGGACCTTTGTCTTTCAGGGGTTTTTGTGAGGCTAGAGAGGGGAGCTGGATCCCACCCAGCCAGAGCTACACCCTGCAGCATGCAGCAGGAGGGAAGGGCTGTTGAGGCCGGCATGAGAAGGCTCCATTCTCAACGAAGACAAGCAATTGCAGAGGAGCAACTGGGGTGCTCATCGCAGTGGGCCCACCCAATCTTAGTGAGTATGTGTGTATAATTTTTCTTGGAGGCTCCTAAGCGTGACAATATCATAATCACCTTGGCAAGTGCCTTTTTGTTAGACACACACCAGAAAGGATATTTTTCCTGATTGGTTTGTTTTCTCATGACATCACCCTATACTTTCCACCCAGGCCACTTCCTCTGCCCAGGAAACTCAGCAGGCAATGTGCAGGCCTTCCCTAAGTTACAGTGCTCAACTGCAGAGCCAGGACCAAGGTCGATCAGCTCCAGTTCTCACAGTGGACCTATCATGCTCATATGCTGTAAGGCACATGAACTACAAAAATCATCCAGTTACCAATGTTTCTCAAATATCCTTGACAATATCGTGAATAATTCTTTCTCATTTTTCCCATCGAGTTTCTCTTTCCTTTTGCACAAGTTCTTCTCATTTCCCAATATCTAGTCCATATTTTGGTTCTTATTCACTCTTTCAGCTTTTTACATTAGGGAGCTTTTTATCCTTCTTTATAGCTGAATAGTACGCCATTGTATAAAAGCACATCTTTTTATCAATTCCTTGGTTGATGGATATTAGGGTTGTTGGAAAGATTTGGCTATAACAAACTCTGCTTCTATAAACATGGGTTCATGTATATCTCTGTGGTATGACATCTTAAAGTGTTCTGGGAACACACTCAGAAGGGGAATAGCTGAATTGGATGGAATCTATAATCCTAGTTTTTGAGGAATCTCCACACTAATTTCCACAGTGGTTACACCAGTCTGCACTGCTACCAACAGTGAAGAAGCATTCCTTTTTCCCCATAACCCCTACTATACTTGTTATTGGTTGATCTCTTGATAACAGCCATTATTTCTGGGGTGAGATGAAATCTCAGACTTGTTTTAACTTGTATCTATTGAAAGACAAGTGAAGTTGAATATTTTTTCATACATTTATTTGCTATCTTTATTTCTTTATCTGAGAAGTGCATATTCATCTCAGATGCCCATTTTGGATTGGTCCTTTAAACTTAGGCAATCTGATTTTTTTTTCAGTTTTTTAAGTTCTAGATATAAATTCTTTGTCTGAGAGACCATTAGCTAAAATAATTTTTTCCATGTGTGTTGTCTTTTCACTCTGTTGGGCTTGCCAGGCAAGCACCTATTCTACGGAGCTATTCCCTGGCCCCTGTTGGCAATTTTTTTTTGATGTGAGAAACCTTCTCAATAAGAACAGATCACAGCTGTTAATTCTTTGGAGAATTTCTCTTATAGTTTTTGTTTTATTCATGAAGTCTCTGCCTATGCATATATCTTTGAGATATCTACCTACTTTCTCTTTCAGTAGATTCAGTGTTCCTATTTTAGTTTTTAGATATTTGATCCACTTTTTCACTTTAGTTTACTACATAGTGATAGACATGGGTCTAGTTTTAGTCTTTGGCATGTGGACAACCAGTTTTTCCTCATCATTTATTAAACAGGCTTCCTGCTCATGAACAGAAAGATCATTTGGCTCCTTTGTCATAGATAAGGTAGATGCATATGTTTGCAGTTGTGTTTGCATCTTTTAATCTGTTCCAGTGATCTCCAGGTCTGTTTCTTTGCATATTTTATCACAGTAGCCTTGTAATATAATTTCAAGTCAAGGATTATAATATCTCCTACTTGGCCTTTGTTGCTTAGAATTGCTTTTGTAACTCTAAGTCTCTTCTGTTTCCACATAAATTTTAGGAATATTTTCTCTGGGTCTGTGAGGTATGTTAATGGTATTTTGATTGGGATTACATTAAATTTGTACAACAATATTAGGAGTATGGCCATTTTCACCATGTTGATTCTCCCTGTCCATGAACAAGGAATATTTTTATATTCTGACCTCCTCTTTCAGCATACTGTAAATTTCAATGCACAGTTCTTCTACTTCCTTTGTTAGATTGGTTCCTAAGTGTTTCAGTTTTTTGGATGCTATTGTGAAGAATATAATTTCCCTAATTTCTTTCTCAGTGAGTTTGTTTGTGTACAGGAATACTATTGAGTTTTGAGTGTTGATTTTGTATTATACTACACTACTGAATTTTGTTATTAAATCTAGAAGTCTTTATGTAGATTGTTTGGGATCTTCCCTGTAAATTATCATGTCATCTGCAAATAACCATAATTTAACTTCTTCTTTTCCTATCCTTATTTATTTTATTTCTCTCTCTCATCAATTTGTTCTGACTAATATTTCTAGAACAATACTGAATAAGAGTGGTTGTAACGGACACCTTTCCCTTCTATCTGATTTTAGAGTGAAAACTTTTATTTTACTTTTTGTCCATTGACCATCGAGTATGATGTTGGCTGTTGGTTTGTCATCGATGGATTTTATCAGGTTAAGATAAGGACCACTTGTTCTGGTTTTCTGTAGTGTTTTTAGTCACAAATGAGAGTTGTACTTTGTCAAAAGCTTTTTCTTCATCTGCTGAAATGATCATGTGATTTATGTCTGTGGCTCTGTTGATATGATGTATTACATTTGTTGATTTGCATATGTTAAACCATCTCTGTATTTCTGGGGTGGCTCCCACTTGGTTATGATCTTGATGATTTGCTGCATTCCATTTGCTGATATCTTATTGAGGATTTTGGGGTCTCTGTGTATTAGGGAGATTGGCCTGTAGTTGTCTTTTTTGGTTGGATCTTGCTCTGGTTTTGTATTAGGGTAATACTTACATCCAAGAATTAGAGAGCATAGCTTATCTTTCAATTTCATTAAAGACTTTGTGGCATAGTGTCATTAAATCTTCTCTAAAATTTTTGTAGAGTTGAGCAGCGAGTCCTTTAGGACCTGGGCTTTTCTTTGTTGGTAAGCTTGTAATTATATTTTCAATCTTACTGACTAATGCTGGGTTATTCAGAATTTTTATATCTTCTGAATTCAAGCTTTGGTGATTTATAGTATCAAGGATTATGTCAATTTCTTCTGTGTGCTTTATTCTCTGAGACTAAAGATTTTCAAAGTAGGTATTGATGATCCTCTGAATTTCCATAGGATTTGTAGTGATTTCACCTTTTGCATTCTTCAGTGCATGAATTTGAGTCTTTTCTTTCCATTATAATCAGGTTGGCTAAAGGTTTATCAATCTTTTTGTTTCAAAGAATTAACTCTGATCTATTAATGCTTTGTATCATTTTTTTTCAGTCTCCATTTCTTTCTGCTCTGATCTTTATAATTTTTTTCTCCTGCATGGGCTTTGGACTTGTCTTGCTGTTCTTTTTCTAGAAGTTTGAGGAGCAATATTTAATTGTTTATTTGTACTTATTCTATTTTTCTGATGTAAGAATTCACTGCTATAAAGTTGCCCTTTTAGGACTGATTTTATTGAATCCCATAAGTTCCTGTATATTTTATCTACCTTCTCATTTAGTTGTACATAGTGTTTAATTTCTTTAATTTCATCTGTGATCTGCTGATTGTTCAGAAGGGCGTGTTACTAAATTTCCATGCATTTTTGGAGGTTTTTTTTTTTTCATTAACTTCCAATTTCATTGCACTGTGGTCAAATGATACACGTAGGATGATTTCCATCACTTTGCATTTGCTTAAGTATGTTCTGTGGGCTGGGATATGATCTATTTCCAAGAATACCCCATGTGAAGCTCAGAAGAATGTGGATTCTGATGACACTGGGTCTGAAAATATTTACTAAGTCCACTTTTTTATTTTTATTTTTGTCTTTCTGAGACAGGGTCTCACTATGCAGTTCAGGCTGGCCTTGGGCTCACTTTTGTAACTCAGGCTGGTCTTGAATGTGTACTGATCCTCCTGCCTCAGCCTTCTAAGTGCTGGGATTATAGGTATGCACCACCATACCTGGCTCCAAGTGTGGTTGAGTTCTTTGCGGATTTATCTCTTTGTTACAATGGGATATTAAGTCCCTGTTACAATTGTGTTATTGTTTTGTTATATTTGTGCTTGTTTTCTCTTCATATTGATTTTGCCCTTAAAAGTATGCAGAAAGCTTTTTTTTTTTTTTTTTTTTTGTGGGACCAGGTTTCGAACTTGTGCCCTTGCACTTGCTGGGCAGGCACTTGTGCCACAGAGCTATCTCCCAGCCCCAAAGTATGTAGTAATCTGAAGCTCACAGTGTTTGCAAACAGAATAACAACCCCTACTATTTTCTGGCCTTTTGAGACATGGAAGATTGTTTTCCATCCTTTCATTTCCACTTTATGAGCTACTTTCTTAAATTAATAAGACTTTTAAAATCCTGGCATAAATATATATTTTATGACCTACCAGTTTGATTCTTAATCATATACAAATCTAAAATGCAGGGGTGAATTAAAAAATTAATATGAAAATGTTTACAGAAAAATTACTCTTAATTTCCAAGGCAGAAAGAACTAGATGCCCATAAAGAGTATTATGCATCAACACATCATGGATTATTCCAATACTAACGTATTATGCACAGCAATGGTGTAAGATCCACTAGAATGGCTACATTGATTTATTTATGTATTTAGTACTGGGGATTGAACTCAGGACCTTGCAATTCCCAGGCATGCATTTATGTTGCTGAACTGTCTCCCTAACTGTAGAGTGGTTTCCTATAGAAATGAAAGATGAAAAAAAGTTCCTGAGCTCATGGGGGGGAATTCCAGTGTAGAGAAAATGTTCCATTTTTTAATGTGAGACACACTCACGTGAATGTGTAAATTCAATTTATAATAATTCATTGAATGGCACACCTGTGAAACTTAATGAATGTTTCATATCCCTATATCAATACTCAGATAAAATACACTTAAATAAAAGTTTTACATGTGAGAAGGACTTATTTATTTGTTTGTTTTTTTATTTATTTTTGGTTGGTTCAGGCTGCCTTAAGGGCAGGTCTGGTGTGACATGCGGTGCTGGGGATCGAACTACTGCTCTTGCCCCTGACCAATTTTGCTCAAGAAGGTATATTAGATGACTGAGCTACCCCACCAGCCTCTAAAAGTTTTATATTTAAATATGACAGATCAGTATTAATATAGTTTTATTTTTGATGTTTGAGGAAGTATTTTGTGTGTTTTTTATTTTAAGCAGAGAAGAACAAGAAATAACAATGAAACAGTTTCAAAACAAGCTAGTACAGTCAGAACAGTCAACACATTGCACTTCGTTATATTCACAGTGGTTGTTCAGAGTACAAGATACCAGCATGAAGCATTGTCCAGAAAATTACTAGCACAAAACTTTCCTCTCAGTGAACCAAGAGAAACCAGCTGCATAACTACTGTCTTAACTGTTCAGGCATGTCTATATTTTCTCTTTACCATTCCTTCCTTTTTTCTTTCTCCTGTCACAATTTTTCTTTTCTTTCTGCGTGTTGTTTTTGCTTGTTGTACGGTCTAGAATTTGATACTGACATACTAATTTTTGCAAGAAACGGTGTGATGTTTTAATATATATGCATGTGTGTATCGATTAGGTCATGAAAGGTGACATCTCCATCACTTCAATGATCTATCATTTCTTTGTGTTTGCACTGAGAATGTTCAAAATCATCTTTACTGCTATTTTAAAGTGGATCATTATTGTCAGCCATGCTCTAGCATGCTGTGGAGTATTAGTTTTGGCTTTGGCCTAGCTACAGCTCTCTACCTATTACGCATCCTCTTTGGCTTTCTGCCTGCTCCTGTCAGCTTCTGATAGTCACTGTTCTACTCTTTACCCCTATGACATCTATGTCCTCAGCTCCTATAGCATACTGTAGGATAAGTCCTAGAGAATACTATACAGGATATTTTTCCTTGCGGTCTTGACTTATTTCATCGGGCATATATCCTTCAGACTCATTCCTATTATTAACAATGGTAGGATTTCACCTCCTTGTAATGCATTCTCGTATCACCCATCAATGGATGCTTAGTTTGATTCTAAATCTTGGCTCTTCAGAAAAGGGCAGAAACAAACATTGCAGCGTGGCAGTCTTTTCTGCATATTGCTTACCTTTCTTTGGATACACACGTCCTGTGATGGGATTGCTGATCATAAAATAACTCTATTTCTTGTTTCTTAAAGCACCTTCTCTGCTAGTTTTCATAGTGGTGGCAGTAATTTTCATCTCACCCATGTTGTATAATGCTGTCTTTGACAGCTTTTATTTTTTATCTTTAAAAAAATAGCAATTACAAGAGTGAGATGATGCCTGCTGTGGCTTTAATTTGCATTTCCTTGAGGATTAGTGAAGTTGAGAATTTTTCCATGTACTGTTGAGCATCAGTGTATCTTCTGAGAAAAGCCAATTCCATTTATTTGCCCAGTTCTAATTGGATTTCTCTGGTTTTATTCCTTAAGTACTTCATATAGGAATCTTTTCCACAAGAAACAGTTTGCATTTTCCTCATTCTTTGCGTTGCCTCTAAGTTTCCTTTGCTCTGCTGAAAACTTTTAAATATTTGATGTAATCTGATTATTGATTCTTGTTTTCTCATTTATGCTTTTTCTGTGGTATCAGGAATTGAACTCAGGACCCCACATTTGCCAGGCAAGCACTCATTCTACTGAGCTATCTCCATAGCCTTGCATCTATGCTTTTGAGACCATATCCAAAACAGTATTGCCCAGATCAATGTCCTAAAATATTTCTCCTTTTTTTCCTAGCAATTTCATAGTTTGAGATTTTACATTTAAATTTTGGAACCACTTGGAGTTGATTTTTACATATGGTAAGAGCTATGGTATATGATTATAAATATACGTGGTAAAAGGCTAATTCTTCTGTATATGGATATATAGTTTTCCCAGAATAATTTATGTAAGAGAATTATTTTTTATCCAATGTATATTTCTGATACCTTTGTAGAAACATTAGTTTGCTCTAAAAATGTGGTTTATTTTAAGCTCTTCTATTATTTTATATTAGCTGATGTGCCCCCCCTTTTTTTTTTTTTTTTTGTCTTTTTGAGACAGGGTCTCGCTGTACAGTTCAGGCTGGCCTTGAGCTCAGTTTTGTAGCCCAGGCTGGTCTCGAACTCTCACCGATCCTCCCACCTCAGCCTCCTGAGTGCTGGGATTACAGGTGTGCGCCACCACGCCTGGCCCTCTTTTTTTAATAATTGGTACTTTGGTAAGTTTTGCACCAAACCTATGGATTATTTTGTGTAATGTGGACACTGTATTTCTAATGTTTGCTTTTCTTTATGTATTTAGTGCAGGGTCTATAGGGTCTCACTACACAGATCAGACTTGTAGTGATTCTCCTGTTTTAGCCTTCCAAGCACTGGGATTACAGATGCGTGCCACCATGCTCACTCAGCCTCAATCGCCCTCTCGGTGAGCCCCAGGGGTGGGGTCAGCGTGTCATTTTGTTTTCTTGAGACAGTCTTTCTATGGAGTCTAGGCTGGGCTTGAATTTGCGGTCTTCTTTCCTCAGCCTCCCAAGTGCTGGGACTAAAGGTATGCACCTCTATACCCAGTCATATGGACATTTTGACAATTTCATGTCTTGGAATTCACGAATATGTGATGCCTTTCACTTTATGTGTGTGTTTTCTTTGTGTGTGTTTCCTTTTCCACTGCTTTCATTATTGTTTTTATGTTTTTCTTTGTGACGTTCTTCCATCTTCTTAATTAAGTTCATTATTATGTAAATTTTCATAATGACTGAAAGTGAGATTATTTAATGCTCTCTTTCTTGGTGAGTTTGTTACTGAATATCAATATCTTTTATTTCCATCCAGCTGAGTCTGTCTCCTCTTTGAATCTATTCTTTGAGACCATAGTATAAACCACAAAAATAATTACCTTCAGAAAACACTTGTCTAAATTGTTTTCTGACCCTGTGTTTTAAGGGTTATCTAAAAAATCTTCAGGTAAAAACAATGCAAAAAGATGAAATGAAGAGTCACAAATAGTTTTTAAGTGTTTTTTGATAATTTCCCATCTTAACAGAACATTGAATGCCTATAGTCACAGGTACTTGGGAGACCAAGGAGGAGAATAATTTGAGAGGCTGGCTTAGGCAGCACAGTGAGGCCCAGGCTCTTAAAATATCATTGCATGACTGTGGCAGTATCTCCTATGAAGTTACCAGAAAAATACAAAATAAATAAAGACTTGTCAGATCCAAATTATGGATTAGTTTTTACACTTATACTTTATTATACACAATGCCTGATGCTCAGTAAAAAATTACTAGGTATTTTATCAAAATAAGACTGTGCCTGAAATAGAGAGAAAAAGAGAAGTAGAAATATTTTTATGTGGTTAAGATATTAGAGGGGTTTATGGGTTAGCTCAGTTGTCTAAAAGGCCTGCTTGGGCAAACTCAGTTGGGCAGGGAACTGTGGTACAAGCCCCAGCACCACATGCCGCACTAGACCTGCCTTTAAGGCAGCCTGAGCCAGCCGGTGGGGGGGGGGGTCCTCAAGTCGGGTGAGCTTGATAGCTCAGTGGGCTAAAGTGCCTGCTAAAGTGCCAGCTTAGGCAGATGCAGCGGCCAGGTTAGAGTGTCGGCCTGCCATGCCAGCCCGGCCCTTGAGGAGTGCTGAGATGGCGACAGAGACTGGGCATGGTGGCCTGTGCCTGGCATCCCCGTCCTTGGGAGGCTGAAAACAGGAGGATCCGTGTAGTGAGACCATGTAGACCTTGTCTTAAATGCAGAAAAAAAAAAAAAAAAAAAAAAAAAAAAAAAAAAAAAAAAAAAAAAAAAAAAAAAAGATTGGAGTTACACAAGTGAAGACATGAGCAATGATCAATGTTATTAAAAATTAAAAATAAAAGAGATAAATTGGGTGACATTAGGGCTGGTATGTGGCTGTCCCCTCACAGCCCCATGCCATGACAGGCAGGGCTTTTCAGGGGTGCATGGAACGCAATATGTGAGGCTGCAATTAATTCATGGTACAATGGTAGGACTTCAAAAAGAAAAAGGAAAAGCAAAGAGGTGCGTCACCTGTTACTTGTAGCTTGGTGTCTTCCATCTGCCATGAACTGATTCTTTTCTGCAATGCCCCTCTGCCATGCCGTCCTGATTTGGAGCCAGGGAATTCTGAATTGCAACCTTGCAAACCATGTGCCAAATAAACCTCCTTTAACTCTGGGTATCAGGTATTTTGCCTCAGCAATGAAAAAAGTAACCAGAGACTTAGTAGGACAGAAAATTTAATCAATAATTGCACAATTTGAAGTGGTTAAACATGAAGAGAAAGCAGAAACTGTGGGCTATCACGTGCTCTGAGTACAGCTAAAAGATGTCTGTAGCATTTGGATGACTTCCCTTGTGCTGCCTTACCTGTACAGGAATCAGGGGATTAAAGTTCATGCATGATAGGAAGAGAATGGCATCTCACCCTCTACCCAGTTCATGTACTGAAGTACTAACCTCATGATGTCTACAGTTGGTGATAGGGATTTTATGTGGTAATTTGGGGTAAATAAAGCTAGAAAAGTGGATTCCTAATTCAACAGGACTGGAGTATAAAAGATGAAGATTCTTCTCTCTCTAGTTTTCCTCTCTTTCTCCTTCCCTGTCTTCTCTCTGGATCTCTGTCTCTATCTGTCTGTCTCTGTCTCTGTCCATCTCTCTGTCTGTCTCTGTCTCTCTGTCTCTCTCTCTCTCTGTGCATGTGTGTGTGTTGAAGATACAATAAGGAGGCAGCCATCTGCACATTATGAAAAGCACTCTTAGCTAGAACCAACCACACCTACACTCTGAGCTGATGCTTCAGCCTCCAAAACTCTGAGAAAGAAAACTATTGTTCAGGTTCCCAGCATATCCTATTTATTAAGGCAGCACAAGAAGACCAATATGGACTGTCTCATTACTGTCGCATAGCTGGGACACAGCACTCAACACTGACAGTTAAAAGAGGAGAGGTCTCTCTTGGCTCACAGTGTGTAGAAGCTCTGGTCTGTAGTCTGCTGACTCCAGGGCAGGGTCACCACCACACCAGGTTTCAGTGGCCACCAGTACAGCGAGCCCAGGGTTCAGGGCTGGCAGAGCATGTGGTGTCAGGGATTGAGCCAGGCCCTTGTGCTTATCAGACAGGCACTTAGACTGCCGAGCTATCTCCCTAGTCCTCAGATATTTTATTTAAAAGTGGTTCTCATTGCAGTGAATTAAAATTAGCAGGACTATGCAAATCCTAGTTTATATAACATAATAAGATTTAATATTTTCAAAATAGTGAAAGGTGATTAAGTTTGAGAGAGTGATAAGAAACGTGGGAAATTAGCACACGTGTCCAGAAAGCATCAACAATATCTTAGAGTAATGTGACATGGGGATGCTTAAATTAAGCCTTTAATAAGCGGTTAAAAGTTAGATCATGTGTAATCAAGGAGATTATTAGTGGGGCAGGAAGAGAGACAAAATGTGATCCAGAGACGAAAAGGAAAAACTGTGAGAAAGATTGAAGTTTAGAGAGGATATAAAATAAAAGTCTAGCATACAAACAGAGTTCTAGAGAAACAACAGCAAAGTAAAAAAAAAAAACAAACAAACAACAAAAAAACATTGTTTAATTATATAAAGGCGAAGTGCTTCTCGGAACTGTGGAAAGCAAATAGCGTTAATGCTGCCAAGCACATGGACTTCGCCACAGTTCTGGCGTTGCCTAGCAAGGCTAAGGCGTGCTTATTCCTCACAGCTTGTTGACAGTCCTTGAGACAATCTCCGCACATGTGTTTTAGAAGTCATGTGCAGTACTGTGTATAGGAGAGTGTGCGGTATAGACACACAATGGAAAGCCATACAGTAAGAAAAATGCTTACGCTGACATTGATTGACCTTAAAAACATAAAAAAGCAAGTCCAAATAATACATGCCATGTTGCTCTACTTCTTTTTTCTTTCTTTCTTTCTTTCTTTCTTTCTTTCTTTCTTTCTTTCTTTCTTTCTTTCTTTCTTTCTTTCTTCCTTCCTTTTCTTTCTTTCTTTCTTTCTTTCTTTTTTTCTTTTTTCTTTTCTTTATTTCCTTCTTTCTTTCTCTTTTTAGCACAGGGTCTATGGGGTACAAGGTCTATGAGGTCCCACTATACAGACCAGACTTATAGTGACCCTCCTGTTTCAGCCTCCCAAGCGCTGGAATTCTAGGTGTGCATCACTACACCCAGTCTCAGTTGCAGTCTCGGTGCACCCCAGGGATGGGGCTGCACTGAATGCTGGGGATTGAACCCTGGCCACTGTGATCTGCCTAATCAGGCACTTTAGTCTGCTAACCAATTGGGCCGGCCCCATATTGTTCTATTTCATAACATTCAAATAGTAATATTTATAAAAAACTATGATGTGACTGACCGCCACACAGAGAATATTGCTACTAAGTTGTTAGTGTGTTTACTTAGTCTTAGTGCCATGAACATGTATACACACACACTCCAAGTTTTTAAAAGCTCCTGCTTTTAAAATATTTCACATCCTAATATTCTATACACATTTCTTTATAATCTGCTTGTTTCCCTAAAACAAATTCTAAAGTTTTTTTATGTGAAAAAAATCTGTAAGTAATTTTATTGACCATATAGAAAGCTATCATATAAATGTACTATATGTAATCAATCCTCTACAATTAAACACTTAACATTTGTGCATACCTTGTATATTTAGCATGTCTCTTTTTCTCTTGTTACATTTTCCAAAAAGAATGTGAGATTTGTGCCTGTGTGTGCATGAGTTTGCTGAAGTTAGTGTACAGAGTTTTTCCAGTGCTGCATTTGGCTAGGTTTTCTTGCCAGGGAAATTGTGCGGCTGCCGCTTGTTCTATTCTTGGTGCTCACCCTGGCTGTACCTCCTCACTGCTTCCTGTGGCCACTAAGCAGAGCTGCCTTCTAACATTGTAGATTGCAGGCTGGTAAACGGCTGTAATTGGCCAAGTGTTGCCTGCCACTTATTTTTGTATGGCTTGCCAGCCAAGAAATCTTAAAATGGTTCCAGAAAGATAAAAGCAAGAATCAATAACATTTTATAATATTCTGATCCATACATAGTCAGACATATCCATTGTGCCACTGACCAATGCATAATATTTTATAGCACATTGAAAATTACATACAAATACAACCTCACTATCCATAAATGAAGTTTTATCAGAACATAGTGATGCTCATTCATTCATTTACAAACTATGTAAGAGGGCTTTTTTTTTTTTTTTTTTTTTTCTGAAACGTCAGTGGTAGTTGAAACAGAGACCATAGGATCAGTAAAAGCAAAAACATTTCCTCTCTGACCCTCTGTGGAAAGTGTATGCTGATCTCTGTGGTAAATTTGAATTTTCTACACAGATAAGTTGCATGTTTATATTTGGTAATCTGCACAACTAATTTAAAGACAACACTATGCAATATAACAACCATTGTCAAATTCCTATCATCTTGTTTAATAAAATTCTGCATTGTTTCTCATGTTTATCATGATTTTTTTAAAATTCTCTTTAAAAGAGGAAGAATAAGAAAAAGAAGTAGTATGTGATATCCTGTCATTAAGGCTGGAATGGAGCTTTCCAGATTCTTTCATTTGGATGAATAATAGCTATAATGTTGGGCATCTTTCTCAGGGGATAGACTTGAGTCATCACTCTTTTGGGGTAACTCCAGAGTTTCTTGGAGGCATCTAGACAGAATGGTGTCTTGCTTTATTCTGGCTTTCTTGTGTATTTCTACCCATATAACTTCTTTTGACCACTTTAATGGTGGCTGTAAGAAGCAGATCTTTCCTCAAGTTATCTCCTTACTCCAGCTTTCAGCGGTCCATGTTGCAACTTAAAATAGGGGGGCTTCACCACAGATCCACAATACCAGTAATGGCCATGGACCCCTCCATCACATGGAAGTCATTATTATCTGGGTATGAATTTGGAAATGGAACGTGATTAGAAAATAATGGACTTTAAGTGAAAGAGAAATATAGTTGAGACCTAATTCTTTCTCTAAATTTATATCACTAATATTCTGCAAGAGAAAAATGACAGCCTTTGGGTGTTTTTAAATAGTATGTAACATTTATATGTGTTTATAAGGTAGTATGTAATGTTTTGATTTACATATGGAGCAGCATTTTTGAATCACTGATTACCAACATTATAATTTCATTGTTAATTCAGTGTTTACATGGGATAATGAAGACAGTTTCTACCATGCCCCTTTTCATCTGTGTGTGGTGTGTGTGTATGTGTGTGGTTTGTGTGTGTGTGTGTGTGTGCGTGCTCTGTGTGGGCTAAGTGCTGACTTGATTGATGAGTAGCTACCTGTGGGATTGGTAGGACAAACTTGTGACCATGTCTGGGTAGACCTTTGAGGCTTAGCTTTGAGGCTCCTGTCCTTTCGCCCTCACTCTCTGCTCTATTCAGCTGCTCCATTTCCCAGTCACTGTGAACTAAGGAACTTTGCACCACCACACCACTCCACTGTGATGTTTCTGCGGTGAATCCATTTTATCAGGTTCTCCCAAGACCTGCGAGCCAGATTAAACTCTCCTTTAAATTGTGTCAAGTTTTGGTTTTCAGTGATGAGACAGCTGATTAATAGAGAAAACTGTGTAATCAACATTGTGACTGTCCCTGACCATGTGGTTTAAAATTGTTTTGCATGACTGTTATGCAAGACAAATTTGGAAAATTTTGGAGATGTATGTGAGGGAACACCTAGAATGCTACAAGCAGAATTTGATAGGTGATTTTGGATGGAGCTCAGGAGGCTAGACTGCTAATAGTAGGAATGTGACATTAAAAATCAGAGCCTAATTATCTGTTGATATCTGCAAACTAAGCAACTATGTTGAGGACAGCAATGTATAACACTAAAACCATGCTTGAAATACCTGTCATCTTGGTCCTCTAAGATTGACATTGTTTCTAATGTCATATCAATTATTACTATACTTTTTAAAATTAATTTTTTAAAAAGATAATAAAAGAAAATGAGAGTCAAGAATGATAGTCTGATATTTCTTGAAAGCATGTGGTAATATTCAATTGTATATCCCATCTGCATAACTGTATCTGTTAATCTGAGCAACACACTGAGTGATAAAAATAGATAGTATATCAATCACTGCCAATGAACTATTCTTGTTTTGAAAATGTGTCATGAACATATTGTTACATGCCACCCTGTTTCTATCTTTGCCTTTGTTTTTCTTGCTCTTGTTTTTACTCTTTAAAATAAAAGAAAATTATAATAAAAAATACTTTCAAAAAAGAGGGTGTGTCCATAATCTAGCCATCAATGGCAAAGTAACATAATTCTGCAGTGGAGAATAGAGATGTTAATTTCATACACTACTTTTTAAATTATAATGCCTTAATGCTACAGTATACAGTATGAAGATTGGAAACAAGTTTAACAATGCCAGTCAGGAATGTGAGTGGCTGTATTAGTGCCTAATTTTTTAAATTATATACTTTTTATTTATTAAGAAAAAGCTTAAGCTCTATCTATCTATCTATCTATCTATGCCATGAGGTTTCACTTTGGAACAAGGACTTAATTGGAAAATGAATGAAAGGCCACTCTGGCAAAAAGCATTTGCCTATGTTTTTCCAGTGTCTTGAAACTTGGCAGGGGATGGAATTGAAGGGCTAACGTGGACTAATACATTGATTGCAAAGCAGCCCAACACTCAAGCTGTAGTATGAGTGCTCCTGGCAGCTTTTGGCTGGGATTATAGTGAGAAGCAGAGGCAGAAGAAGAGAAGAAAATTGAAAAAATTTTAAATTTTGGTCTAATAGAAACCATGTGTGAATTTAGGCCTAGATGAAGTATAGCTGCTGAGTTTACCTCCAATATAAAGAAACTAGGTACTTTTTACAGGGACAAGAAGAAAGATGCCCTGAGAACATCTCAGAAATCAGCAAGAAAGCCTATGTCAAAGGCTCAAGAGAAAGTATAAACTTCATGTTTGAGCAGAGTCCCTGAAATGACTGCTGAGCCAAAGCTTCCTAGGCAATTCTCTGCCTGGGATTCATTTCACTGAGCTCAGACATCCAGGTGCTTGGACGACCTGGCTACTGATTATACTAACAGCAGACCTCGGCATCGTCTACATGGTACTTGCTTTAAGGAAATACAGAGTGCAAGAGCCGTGGGATACAGAACATCTCTACCCACATTTCAAAGGAAGGCCTGAGAGGCCCGAAAAGAGTCCCTGAGAGGGCATCAGCTGAACTCATAGGAATGGAGCTGAAGGTGCCATGGGATTCTGGGACTTGAGAGATGGGACACAAACTAAGGGCAGAACCACCCAAAAAGAGGACTTGTGGGCTGCAGCCATCAAAGCCAATGACACTCAAGCTCTTTGAAACTCACATTTTACTAGGATGCCAGGAACTGAGATACAGAACTTAATATTTTTTCCTGCTAGGTGTTAGACTTTCTTTGTTCCTATTTTCCATCCCTTAGATTTCCTTTTTGGAATGGAAGTGTTTATCACCCTGTGCAATTGTATCTTGTTTCAATTTTTGCCATTTCACTGTCTTGGGTTTGCCTTGAGTCTCAGAAGACTTAGATGCTAAGGGATTGGTGAAGCACCATTTCTGAGATGTCTACGTGAGACTCCGGTTCTATATCCTCACCCTATTATCTGATGCATTTTTCCTTCTCTGCTACCCATTCACCATGAGCAAACCGGGTTTGCTGTGCTTTGTCTTTCTCTATGTCCTTCAGCCTTCCCACTTGGAGCCACTTGACCATGGACTTAATTCCCCCAAACTAGGAGCCAAAGTAAACCGTGTATATGGAAAGAAAGAAAGGAATATAGAGATAGATTGGCAGATAGATACAGATATAGAATAATAAATGTAGCTCTTACATAACAAACAGAAGTCCCGCAAGACTTTCGAGATACAGAGAAGAGTACTATGTTCACAAAAACTGGAAACCTACAAAAGTGAGAATCTACACTGCACCAAAATAAGGACACTACACTCTTTCAGTAAGAATGTTTGACATTGCCAGCTAAGCATGAGGAAAAGGCAGCAGATGATTCACAAATCCATTTTAAAGAGATATATCTAGAAAAGAAGAAGTCCAGAGATTTAGAGAAAGATGCATGCAGATTCAAGTTAATTTGCACATTTATATGCTATTAAACATGTCACATACCTTTGATTAGTTATTTTCAAGAAACAGTTGCATCATTTACATGAAGTCTCAAATGACAACATTAAGTGGGAAACAGCTTAAGGGCTGATCTGAAGGTGCTTGTTAAACAATGCTTGGTCCACCCAAAGTCAATATTCTGGATTCTAGACACGGGAATAGCAGATCCTGTTCAATTGATTGTCTTTGGCTGGTGATGCCACATATTTTATTATTATACTACTGAGAATTAGCATTGTAGTTTAAGATAATCACTATGTACTTAGGGCAGCGACATGTTTTTCTTCCTCCTTTTGTCATGACTCTCATAACATATGACATTATTTTCTATTACTTCTTCCTCCACTCACCCCTACATGTCTGCTCATTTGGGCCCAATTCTCAAAGGGTTCTACTGAGCTAGCACCTAGCTCAGCACTTACCGCCACATCAACCATTAGCACTGGGAAAACATGAATTGCCCTGCTTACATGAGTATCTAAATCTTATCTTGAGTCGCGGGAGCGCGCGCCTCTCGTGCTCGCCGTGCCGGGGCACCGCGCAAGATGGAGGCACAGGGTGCCCAGGGTCCCCGGGAGCGGCACGGCTAGGCCGTGGCTGAGAGGCCAGAGCAGAACCATGTGCAGCCGCAGTCCGGCACTAACGAGCTTCCCAGGCAGTCCTACTGGCTGGACCTCTGGCTCTTCATCCTCCTCGACCTGGTGCTGTTCTTCTTCGTGTACCTTATGCCCTGATTGGTTTGCTGATATCCCAGGAAAGTTGACTTCAGGAGTTAATTCTGATAACGACAGATTTCTTGAATAAAGAAGATACGATTCAGTGGCAGCAGAATTTCCAGCTTCTTCCTCACATTTAACACATTAACTTATTGGAAAACAATCTATAAGCTGTGATCATGCTTAGAGATAACTTAGAACTAGGTCCATTGGTTAATCTATAAAAACTTTTTCAGACAACTAATGGCTTCACAAAGACTGGATATAAAAGTATTTGTACTTAAATGTTTAGTAAATTAAGAAATATTTTAAATTATTTAACATTACAAAGGTTGGTCATTTTTGATACAAAAAAATGTGGTATGAGGTGAGGAATTTACACATTTAAAAGTAACTTGGAAGAGATTTTGAGAATTAGTGTGAAATAAGTTTAGATTGCATAGACTATAAATAAGGAAAGCTATAAAGAAAACTTAAGTCCACCATGTATTGAATGTAAAAGTTTAGAGTGGGACTTAGAAAAAAATACATTGTGATTCACAACTTGATACAGACTTCAAGAAAGTAGAAAAAATGTATACTAACCGTCAATTCCTTTTAAGCTGCTGTGTGCCCTAAAATAACAGTCTTCAGACCTATTTCTTATAATTATAATAAGTATGCTTGTAGCTGGAACATTTTTATAATGCCTGTGACTATGTTAAGTATTTGAACAATGTTAGTTGTGTTACTCATTTATCGGGAGCCCTGTTGCCCCATTAGGGAACTGTGAACTAAAATTCTTTTTTTTTTTTTTTTTAACTTTATTTATATTATGGTTGGCTCAGCCTGCCCTGAGAATGGGGCTGGCGCAGTATGTGGTGCCAAGGATTGAACCATGGTCCCTGTGGTTGCCTAAGCTTCCCTCAGCAGGTGCTTTAGACCACTGAGCCATCTCACCGGCCCAGGGAACTAAAATTCTTCATGGTGCCTACTTCCTCATTTGTTCTTTTTAAAAAAACATGTTATTTAGTAAGAATTTACATGCCATCGTGTAATAAGTGTAATCATTATTGAAAACACACTAAAAAAGTATTTAAAAACTTACATTCCAGTTTATATTCCAAGGTGATCAGTTAGCATTTTCATAAAAGAGCCAAACTCAAAGCAACTACTGTAGAATCCCTTGAGAAGCTAGCCCTTTTAGCCTAGAAGACATTATATAATGACTATTAAGAATTCACTCACTAAAAAAATAGAACTCTCTGAAATATTTGTTTTTTGTTTTTTGTTTTTTTTTTTCCTTCTCAAAAGACATGAGATCTGGTAAACTTCACACGTACTTCATGGTTCAGAATGGCTCTTGGAATCAACTGGGACTGATTTGGGAGGATTTTTATTGGCCTGATGTTCATAAAGTTAATTGTGCCTTCATAATATTTTCATCAGCCTGAAGAGAACCTTTGAAGGTGTGATTGAACCATCTGGGATTTCACTGTTTGCTAAATAATTGTATAATCTTTTTTGTGCTACTAATTATGTTGACTAATAAATATTTACTCATGTTAAAAATAAATAAATAAATAAATAAATAAATAAATCTTATCTTGCAACTGCAAAATTTCAGAGGAAGACACTGGGCTCTAATATTATAAGTTGTGTAACCTTGGGAAAGTTATGTCACATTTTGAACTGCAGTTTCCCATGTTTGCGAAGGACACATAGCTGCAAAGACTGGGTGAAGGCTAAACATGATCTCATAGATGTGATGCCTACCACACTGCCTGTCTGGCTGTTGATACACTCTTGTCAACCCACTTCCTAAAAATGACTGTTTCCTCAGCCCCAAGAATTAGAGTCTGATGTGAAAGAATGGATTACTGACAAGGTCAGGTTCCCTGAATTTCAGTGTTGCTTGCTTCCTGAAACCCAACACGAAGCCTTCAGAATTTAGAATTGGCTGACATGAAAAGCTATCTGCCACAATGGCTCACACACTTTTCTAAATATTAGCTGCTCAGAATTTACTTGCTTAAACAAATAATGTTGTTTATTGCTGAGGACTGGAACCAGTTTCTCCCATACTAGGTCAGTGTTCTGCCACTGAGCCACTTCCCCAGCCATGCTTTCATTTCTGAAATTTTATTTTTTGGTTTTTTGAGACAAACACTCATTGCACAGCCCAGGCAGGGCTCAAACTCAAGCTCCTCCTCCCCCAGCCTTCCAAGTGCTGAGACTGAGGGCATGCATGACTACCGAGGCCTTTTGGAATTGAACATGCATTGGCTTTCCTCTGAAGAACACTGAGCATCAATTTACTTTTTTTTGAAGCTTCAATTTACTGAGCATATTAGAATCAACCAAGTTTTCCAAAATGTATCCTGGAGTCCCATTTGTGGCCTTTGCTGTATTTTCTTTCTTGACTGACAACATATTGATAAATCCTGTAATACCTTTAAACTGAGTTTATTTTAATGATATCTCTTGCCAGCAAATAGTTCACTGAATTAAATGTCCGTTTAGGCAAACACAGGGGCCAGTGTTCAATCCCCAGCACAGCAGGCTGTACCCCACCCCAGCATGCTGAGCCAGCCATTGGGACTGGGAGACCAGGCATGGTGGCAGACACCTGTAATCCCAGCCCTCGGGAGGCTGAAAACAAGAGGATCACTCTAAGTCTGAGCTGGGTCCTGAGATCCTACATCAAACACATTAAAAAAAAAAAAAAAAGATATGTCTTTTGTGTGCTCTCTGCCTCCTTCTGCTTTGCAATGGACATATAGCGTTTAGGAGCTCATGACTGAGCTTTCATTTAAAGTAGTTTTTCAGTGTATAATTTTGTGGTTTTGACAGTGTTGGCTTGGGACCTTCCTGAACATATCATCTTCCCAGCAGACATTAATAGATTAGCTGTGAAGCTAGGATTGATTTAGGGGAATTTTAAGTTATACATAGATGAGTGGGAAGAAAAGATGGCTTTAAGAACAATTTCACAAACAAAAAAATGTATTTTCACAAGATATTAAACAAGGAAAAAGGAAAACAGTCTTCCAAGGTCAAATAGATCACTAGTTGTAAGCAATTTTATTTATGTTCCTACAGGATGTCTCAAGCCCTTCAGCACCTGGCCACAGGCTGTGAAATGTGCAAGACTTGCTAACATGACTTTACCATGAAAGGTTTTTCCCCTTGAGGAAGCTGAAGGAATTAACGGAAAATGTGACTCTGTGTGGCTATCCTACTCATGATGGTTTCCCACTGTCTGCTGGACAGAAGCCTTGAAAGGATCAGCTAGCACTGGTCCTGTCATATCTCCTTTGACCCTTTGTCTTCTCAATTCAACAAGTGTCCCTTGTAGCTCACCAGACCTCATCCAAAGGCACTGATCTCATGGTTTTCTTTTCAAGTTACTTGGACCTGATCCTCACTTCAGATTCAAGGCCTAATGGATGAGAACAAAAAATATTATTAAAAACAACACAGTAGCTATCATTTCTCTATTTTACTTCAGAAATGTGATTCATACCCTTTTGTTCATCTCGGCTTCCAGTTTTAACCGCAATAAAATAATAAATTTCCAACATTTTACTGAGCTCCCAGACATAATTTCAGGTTTTTGAGATCCTTCAAAAATTTTTATATTTTATCTAAAGCAAGCAGCAGACAGTAGAAAGAAACTGTGTTAATAAATTGATTAATAATTTAATATGGCAAAGTGCATTGTTATAGAAAAAAGCAGAAAGCAAGAAGTGGAAGATGGGCTGTGAAGGTGGCATTTGAGTAATACCTATAAAGAAGTGAGGGACTCAAACCTGACTGAGACGCAGAGATTCTTCTCCACGAGGGAGATAAAGACACAATTTAAATATACTTTGGCCAGTGATAAAGAAAAGTGTTATCTGTGACAGCATGAAGAGGTCTTCCTGAGACAGGTGACTTATAAGGAGGGCTGTTTTAGCTCATGGCTATAGAGGTTCAGTTCATGATTTAGTGCCATCAGAGAATTCAGTGAGTGGGGAGGGAGGTTCACTGTGGCCGCTGCACCTGACGAAGCCAACTGCTCTTCACGAGTGGGGAAGCAAAGCAGGGGCCAGGGTCCCACATCTCAGTGACCAGGACCTCCTGCTGAGTCCTCCTCCTTAGGAGTTCCATCATGTCTCAGCGGCCCAACCTGGCAGATCAAGCCTTAGTGGACTTTGGGGACAGTGGTACAATCCACAGTTCACAAAACAGCTTGGTGGCAAGTGCTCCAGTCTGAGAGTCCAAGGGAGGTTTTTGGGGGAAGATTATTTCTGATATGAGTTTTAAAGAGTGAACACATATGAATGTATGAAGATTATTTATTTTCCTTCCAGTAAAAGGCCACCTAGATGCTATGTTGACAACTAGATGAAAAAACATTTTTGGAGCATGGCTTAACATGAAGCTATTTTAAATGTGGCACTCTTGGCTCAGCCCTGTGAGGAAACTCTAGTCACTTTCCACCAGTTTCAATTTTTTCTATGTAATAAGTGGAATCAAAAATTGGAGACTGGCTAAAAATTTAATAAGTAGAGAAATTGTAGGAGTCTAATTCTTGTTTGTTGATTTGAAGATGACTGTCCAGTGAGTGTTTAACTGGGGGGCTGGATGTCTTGCAAGCTGCCCTCTTCCTGGAGTTGAAAATAATGGCCTCATTGGAGAAAAAGGATAAGGACTCAGAAACGGAATTTCAAGCAGGCGCCTGTGCAAGGGAGGGCAAGAGAGAAGCTGCTCTCACAGTTTTCCACGTAGGTGGCCAACTCTTGGGGCTCAGCGTGTCACCAGCCCCGAGGCTGGATCTAAATACTCTGTCCATTCTGCCCCTCAGGAATCCTGCCATGCTAACCGCAATGCCCACAGGCCTGGCCAGAGTCCTGTCAGTTTCTGGAGAAAGGCAGGGCTGGGCTAAAGGCAGCCGTGGAGATCAGATGCTGACTTCTCCCCTTCCCCCAAGCCCAGGGTTTGCCCAGATGAGCGTCCTGTGCTTCGACCAGGAGCTTCCTCTTGTCCTGAAAACCTAACCTTCAATTTGAAAATCTTCTCAGAGTTTCCTCAAAATGAAAATATTTGTTTAAATCCTCAGAATTCAATAAAAAAAAATATCCTTCTAGAAAAACCAATGACTTAGCATTTTGAGCTTGGCACAAAAGTAAGAAAACACAGCAAAGGCAGTCACAGCCTGCCTGGCCATTGGCTGAGACCTGCTTCTACGGCTTAACCCGCCTTGAGAACTTGGCTTCCCTTCTCTCTCAATGGCTCCTGGATAGCATTCCCCAGAACTCCTAGTTTTATGTGTTCTGATTTACTTGGAGAGTCTTAAAGAAACACACGATTTCATAACTCAAAGACCTCAGAGCTCCATTATTTTAGGTATGGAGAAACTGAGGTCTGAAGGGGTTCTAGGATTTCTGGCCATAAATGCACAGCTGGGTAGTACAAGCTGTGTGATAAAATCCGGCTCTTTCCACAGCCCTGAAACATTCCTTTCATCTCAGAAATTAATCTTGTCCCATTTCCTTTTGTGTGCCTACTTCCCCTGATGAAGTTTGCATTAATGTTGGTAGCACTTTGGAGCTAGCTTCTAGGAAAGGACGTTTGACTATGTATTATTTAGGGAAAACATTACATGAATGAGAAACTAGATGCTCTGGGAAAAAATTGCAAACCATGACATGTATTCAAAGTTCTCAATCTGACAGAGTGATAGGGCCAACTTGCTTAATTTCTATCTTTCTTTCTTTCTTTCTTTGCAAAATAATGAGTCTCTGTGATGATCTTTTTCTTCTTAGTGATTGCTGTAAAATACCTGAAATGAATGACAGGGGAGTGGTATAAAAGGGGGGTCTCTGTCTCCTCTCTTTTGTTATTTTATTTATTTATGTATGTATTTATGTATGTATGTATGTATGTATGTATGTATTTATTTATTTATTTTTGTGGGACCAGGGTTCAAACTCATGACCTTGCACTTGCCAGGCAGGCACTTGTGCCACAGAGCTATCTCCCCGGTCCCTCTTTTGTTATTTTATAATTAAAACTGTGCTATACTCTAGAAGACTCTTCCTCTGTAACTCTAATTCCCTCCCATCTTTGTACCATAGCAGTTTTACTCCTTCTTATATAACAGAAGGACAAATACAAGAATCTATTTCATACATTTCTTAATCAGAGCCCTTACTACGTAATATTTTGTATACTTAATACAGCTGTTCCATAAATATTTGCGTGCTAGAACATGGTGATAGCCACAAAGGTCACGAATGGTTTCTTACTCAACATTCATTCAATAAACACTGCATCTAGCCAGTGTCTACTTCGTCACAATTCATAATAACAAATTTAAGTCCGAAACTTGACCTTGAGAGACATATGTCCAATGAAAGATACAGTGATGAAAAAACAGTTTGTTGGCATTTGTGTTTATCATTCATGATCATGGTTTTTTCTTAGTCAAACTTATGTAAATACTTCTGCTGAGCATATGAACATCATAAGTTGCAGTGGTCTAGGTCTTGTGGTCACCACCCTTCTGTAATTACTATTATAGACCACCCATGGATCTCACCCATTCTTTCACAGATAAATATAAGGAGATGCTGCTCTTGCTTTGCTGCCGCTATCACTCAAGCCCAAGCTCTAACCCTAAAGCTATACTATCATCTACTATTCTGTGATGTTTCCTGCTAATACTCACTGGAAAGCATCCTAGGACCTGTGTGGCAAGTCTACCCATGTCACTGAACTCTGGACCCTTCCCCTAGGCTGGATGAGCATGTTAGCTATTGATGCCATGCCCCACTGACCAACCTGGGTCCCTTTTAACTTCTCCCATGCTCTTTGCAGTTAATGAAGTGGGCAGATTATTCCAGGATATAGTGTTGCCTCCAAAAACACGTGGACTTGGAGGCTAGTGGCATGAATGTACTTCCAGAATATCAACTGACAGCTCCCTGTATTATTCGGAAATCTTTCTTTGCTGTAGATAAGCTGATCAATAGGAAAGGGGGAATGTGGGAGAACATATAGGTAACCACATCTGATATGTGCAGTTCCTAGTTGTACATTAAGAAATTTCTAAGGGCCTGGAAGATGGCTTAGTGGCATGAGCACCTGCCTGGCAAGTACAAGGTCCTGAGTTTGAGCCCCAGTACCAAAAAGACATTTCTAATCACCCAGATTTGCTTTTAGGGGAAACCAACCTCTTTTGAGGTTTTAATCTCCAAAAGTATCTTCCAGCATCACAAGGAAGCCCCCATATTGCATGCACTGGTGCTGGCAGAACCAAAGTAGCTGTAAGGCTTAGGAGGCTGCACGTTCCAAAGCCAGGTCAAAGGAACCTTGCCCATCTGATGGTGGAAGTTCTCAGAGCACAGACTTTACAGGACGGCTATTCTGTTGCTATTTCCATTTCTGCTCATCAGTTGTTCTACCTGAATAGAGTCTACATGTGCCTTCACGGAACAACTGCTCTACACAAAACTATACTTCCTACTGTCTTTATGGGGTCCTCTAGAAGCAGCCCCTGAGATAAACATCTGAATACAAATCGATAATTTGGTTCATGCAGATAACAACAGTAGATGAGTAGAAGAGAAACAGAAGAAGAAGGCGGTCAACAAAGGGTAGACGGCTGGATGTGGGATGCGCCTGCAATCCCAGCACTTGAGAGACTGAAGCAGGAGGATCAAGAGTTTGAGGCCAGCTTGAGCTATGTAGTGAATCCCTGTCTCAGAAAAGACAAAACAAAACAAAACCAATAACAATACAAAAGGTTATACAATTAAGTCAGCTATCCCGATAGGCACTGTGGCTCAATTCCCTGTGTTTTCAGCTTGGGACACTGGAAAGCATGAGCTCCTGTGGCTGCAGGAATAAAAGGCACAGAACTGGCAGCCAAGAGGTGCTAGGCATGGGGAGGGAGGTGCCGAGAAGATGCCAACACTTCAGCCCAGGGCTTACAGCCTGCAGCAAGAGGCAGCACCTTCACTTATGTCATAATCATCAGGTCCAACGGTGAAACCCAGAAGGTCCAGAAGGGCCTTGGGTTCCTTGTGGAGACAGATTCAGGTCCTTCAGTGAATCTACTCTTCGCTTCAGACAACAACAGTAGCAGCAGCAATCGCAGAAATAACCATGAACATGCCAGAAAGTAGTGAACAGTGGGACTAGCGAGTTCTCCGGAAGGCCTGGGGAACTCCACCCCAGGGCTGGGGCTATTGGCGAATACGATCTCTTCCACCCAGCAAGCAGCTTTCACTGTAACTAACTTAGTAAGAGAGCCCCATTTGTTGCGTGTCAAACATAAAACACTTTTATTCTTCTAAACATGTACCAGCTGTATTCTAGTCACTTCCAACGACTCCAAACTTGTGATTGTTCTCAGGTGCTATGAAAATCTCATTTTATCTTTAAAGATGACCCGGATGGAGTCGAAAGCAAAGCACTATTTTCAGTGTGGAACCTGGCCTCCATGAGGCTGCAGTCCTCGTTCTGCTCCACCCCCCTCCCCAGCTGTGGCTAAGGATCTGCACCCTGGAGGGCATGGCCATGGCACCTGCACCCTGAAGGCTCTCAGCTATCACTTTTCCTCACTTTCCTCTCCCCTCGGAATTCCATCTGAGATTGGCAGGGGCGTGGGGGGGTGAGAAGAAGAGACCGCACTGCCCCTCTTCTGTGCGTGTGCTAGCAAGCCTGCTGCTCCTCTACACCAGACTAAGGTGCTTCTTTAATCCCAACTGGTCATTGGTTCCCTCTTGGCAGGCGGGAAGCTCTTCCCTGTTGTTCCTTCATGGTGGGTATCTCCTGGTTTTGCAAAAGCTGTACAGGAGGGCCTTCTCCAACAAGCTTCCCAACTTGAAATTACTGGTTTGTGTTCGACCGTTCATCTCCCATCAGCACTTCCCCAAGGGACTGTAGGAACAGCCTCTTGATTCCAAGACAGCATCCTCCTCCTTACTGGGCATGCTGCCAGCTCAGATCTAGCTGCTCCCCTAGGGGACTCACCCGTCCTTACTAATTGCTCACCCTATCCGGCTCACGTGCCGGCTCAACTGCCTCTCCTACCTCTGTACCTCTTGGTAGCAGCAGACACTGCTCTTCACTGTTTAAGCTGCTCTGAAGTGAGCGGTCCCCCACTTTTAGCTCAAAATCCAAATGGGGAGCACTTCGAAACAATTGACTCTCACCTTTATGTCTACGTAACAACGGAGAAAATCGGGAAACAGTGCACCTCATGCTCACGCTTACCTGCTAAGTCAGACCTTGACGTGCTCATGTTATTTCATTTGTCTGTTAGAAAAACTGAGACCATAATGCTAATGTGAGCCCCATTTTCTGGAGGAGAAAAACCAAGGTCTAAGCAAGAGAAGTGAGTGGCACAAACATTAATGTAAGGATATAGGCCTGAGGAGAAAATGACTTTTTTACAGCCCATTAATTAATTCATAATTAATGGCAGCATTATCTGAGAAACACTGTCAATTCCTTTACCCACCCGCTATTCTTTTCTAACCCCTACAAGAAATCTATGGAGAAAGTGTCATAATTATTACTTTCATTTTAAAATGAAGAAACTGAAGCTTGCTAGTTAAATTCCTTTTCAAGTATTACGCAGCTAGCAAATATCAGTGACCTATTTTGAACTCATGACCGTCTGCTTCCAGAGCCTGAGGTTTTACACATGACAGCTCACAAACATGATCTCTTGTTTGCGGTCTGACCAGGACAGCAGACAATGGAGACACGAGATCTTCCTTGTAGAATACTACTCTTACGTCTGCCTACCATCTAGGAAAACATTCTCATCTGGAATGAAAAACAGATTCCTACTCTGCTGTACTGTCCTGAAAATATAGCTTTGTGGTAGTCTCCGTTTTCATGTGTGGTTCTCTCTCAGGCATGCCCATTCCATGAAGATGTTGGCTTTAGGAAACCAGTAATGTTTCTCATCACTGAGATGTAACAAGGGGAGGGAAACGTGAGCACATCGAGGCAGCTGGCATGCCACCGCTGGGTACAAGAACACCGCGTCTGAGCTGATGGCTCATGCTTCCCTGAATGAAGCTGAAATAGGAGATTTCTTGGTGCCTTTTCCATCTCCCACAGTCCCGTACCCGCAAGCAATTTCTCCAGTGTTGCTACAACGCTTGGAGACACTCTGGGGCCTGGTGACAGTCTGTATCATTTGCTCATCAGCCAGGGGGAGCTTTAGAAATCTTCCCAACTGACTCCTCGCCAAATGGAAGACTCAGTGAGGCACAGTCATCAACCTCACGCTGACGAGTGCAGCTCCAGTGTTGTATCCCAGACTTAATGCTCATCGCATAGTAATGCTTTTTTAGTCGACAACTGGCCATCTACAGCAGATAAGGCAGAGGAGTGCTCAGAAAGCTTATTTGCTAAGCGCCTCCTCCATGCCAGTCACTGTGCCTTTAAATCCCACTTTGCGTCAGCACCATTGTGTGCACAATATAGAGAAGAAGCAGAGCCTGAACTTAAAACCAAGCCTCAGGGCTGGCCAGATAGTTCAGCGGACTAAAGCACCTGCGTAGGCAAAGCGTAGGAACCAGGGTTCGATCACTGGCATGCCATACCTACTCCACCCCTGGTGCACACTGACATGGCAACTTGACACTGGACATGGTAATGTGTGCCGACAATCACAGCGCTTGGGAGGCTGAATACAGGAGAATCACTATGAGCTCAGTCTGTGTACTGAGACCCTATAGACCCTGTACCAAACACATTTTTAAAAAAATCATAAAACCAGGCCTCTTGGGTCCCTCATCTTCCTTCCCCTTTTCTTTTGCCCTCTCTGCAGCATCCCTTTTCCAGGAAATGGAATGACCATCTTCACAGTGGCTCAAATGGGAACCCAGGGTCTACTTTTCTTTCAGATGCAGCACACAACCAAGCCCCAAGCTCTATCATGTACACCTGCAGCTTATTTCCCTCTCCAGTGTGCTCACCCTCAGTCATTTCCTAGCTGTACCATGCCTGGGCCACCTTAGCAGCCTTTGTGCGTATCTGCTGGCCCCACATGCCACACTGTGGTGGATGGACCTTTGTATCAAACAGCACTGTTTCCTGACCTTCAACCACTGGCGGCTGTTCTAGTGCCTTAGGCTCACATCCCCAAGTCTGTGTCCAGGTAACACTCTGGAAGCCGGTCTCTCTGTGTCTCGGGGCACCACTCCCTCCCTCACCTACTTTAGCCACCACCTTGTCATATGCTTAGCAACAATCTGCCTGGCAAATGCTCAGACTTCAAATCTGAGCCCGAATTTTACTCTTGAGTTTCACCTTCTGGAAACTTCTAAACCAATGGGCCTCTCTCTTTTATACATTCCTCTTTGCTTAACCTTTTGTCTCACTTCACACCCTTGTGCTGTACACTTTTGGTGTCTATCTTTCTCATGGATTGTATGTTCCAGGGGCTTAGGCCACGCCCTTCTCATGGGCTCCATTATCTTCGGCGCCATGTGCCAGGCACATGGTGAGTGTGCAGTAATACATGGTATATAAATGGATGAGTGGTTTAACTTTCCAAGTGAGACCAAAAGTGGTGGAAGCTCTGGTTATGGAGTCACAGGAAGAATTAAATACATGAACCGAAGGCCACTGTGTGGAAGCTAGCACTGCCATAAAGTCATTAATCCACCTTCTTATGGGCTGCCACAGTAGCAAAGGCAGAACCCTGGTGTCAGTTGTGGCTTGTCTTGTGCTATTTAATAGATTTCACTCTTCCAAAATAAGTAATAACTTTGAAAGCTATAGATGATTTGGAGTGGGTGAAGTTTTAGATTCATTTGCATTGGCCAGCATGATGAATCTAATCATTGCACACAACATATTAGCCACGTTTCCCCCTTTCTATTGCCAAATATTAAATGTGCACTTGCCTAATTCTTCCTACTAATGGTCTCTTTCGGTGATAAATAAGCACCAGGCCAGCACATGTGTTGGCAGCAGTATTTATATATAAACACGATGTGCCTAGATGTAGGAAGTTAGTGCAGTAGAGTGCTTGAGGGGACTCTGGGAATCATTAAACACAGCCCTCTCACTTCACAGATGTGAACGCAGATTTTCCAGGTCAAGAGGGTAGATTAAGAACATGCTAACATTACTTCTCCCACAATTCAAACTCGTACAAATTCCAGATAAATCATTTTTAAAAAAATACATAACCCAACTACAACCAAGGAAGGGAAATCTCCTAGGCTAGAAATCTCAAGTGAATTCAGTGGAAGCTGAAGCTGAATTTCTCCTGAAGAGAAATTAGCCCAACACCAGCTAGAGGAAGGGAATTTCCAGTGCTCATGTTGGAAAAGAACTGAGTCTCAAAACTCAGACCATTCCAGGACTACAGCATGGACCTAGAACAGAAGGCAACGCTTCATCCTTGAAAGGGGAACTAACAGTCTCTTACATGTAGTACCAGGGCACAACCAGGAGCAAGCCTGCCATCCTGCCTAAGGGTGAAAGCACAGCATGAGAATCTGATATTGGGCTTTACTAGACATAATCATCTTGTCTATCAGTGTCAAAAGCCAGAAGTCTAGAAGCTACCACAGAGACTAGTAGAGAGAATGAACTCTCTAATGTCTGGCCCAGGATAGCCATTAATGAACCTCACAGGCTTTAAGCAGGAACTTGGGTGATTCTTTGAAGAATTTGGGTCCTGAGCAGCTTTGGGAAGGACTTGGAGAATAATTCAGAGAAACATGCAGCTGTCTCTCAGTGTACCTGGGAGTGAAGACATCACCCTAACTTCACCCTAGTAGGTGGTGAATAGATGGTACTTTAGAGCAGGAAGCAGCAACCTATGATGGATGGGGTGTGGTCATATTGCTGGCTGCCTAAGAAATTTGTTATACTTAAAAGAGGGCAGGCAGGAAAGCTGAGTTTGTTCAATACCTGCCTAGAGACCCTTTGGAAATATCATCTCTAATGTTTGTCAGTGCCCTTGTGTTTTCCTGAGGCACTGTGTTGGGCACGTATAGCTTCTTTATGATTTTTCCTTCCCAAATCTTCTGAGTCTCATTGTCACAATCTACCCAAGGGATCTCAAGGAACAGAATTCTCATCCTTCTCTCCTAATCTCAGTAAAGAATACACTATAGAGTGGGCAGCATGGTGAGGTGACAATTCAGAGAGAAAGAACACATCCTATTGTGAATACACAAGAAAAACCTGCAGAAGATAATTTAAACAGAAGACAGATTTGTCCAGCAAAATTCTGAAACATAAATCTAAGTTGCTGCATCACCAATCATCCAAAATAGGAAAATTCATAGTTGAGAAATAATAATTCAGACTGTGATCTGAAAAGGAAATTAACACAAAAACTGTTAACGTATCTGAAGAATTGAAGGAAGAAATGGCAATAGTAGAAAAGGGAGATTTTTAAAAAGTAAATATAGGGCTAGGGAGATAGCTCAGTAGACTAAGTGCTTGTCTGGCAAGTGCAAGGTCCTAAGTTCAATCTCCGGTACCACCTACACACCCACACACACAAAAGTAAATATAACCATGAAGATGCAATTACATTACTACTTCAATACTTAGCATACTATGGGAGAAAAGAAGAGGAAGTTAGAGTAAATTAAGAAAAACAATAAGTGACAAGTTGGTAAATTTGAGTAATTATTAGATATCCTGGAAGGACAATAAGAATCCTAATATTCCTGGGAGTATTTTAAATACAGTAGATAAGATAAAATCAGACAATATCGTAATGGTTTGGGTAGAAGAGGTTGGAATCCTTCTGAGGACGGTGGCCTCATCTTTCCTCTATCTTTTCCCACAGTTCCTGAAGCCCTACAGATCTGAGAAAAAGCATTCAGTAAACAAACATCATGTGAAGATAGGAAATCCCAGGCATTGAACGGACAAGCGATGCAGTTGGATGAGGGATGCAGAGTCTTGTAGGTACCTCAGTTGCAGAGAAGCCAGTTAGTTGTGTGGTAGGAAAGAGGTAAAAGGTGGGACCGAAGCTGAAGGAAGAATCCAGATCAAAGGAAGACTGTGCATATGCTAAGACATTCTGACTCCATCCTAAAGGCAATGAGCAATGTGGGGTCGGAGCTCGAACGAGATTTCAACTCTGTCATATGGTCTCCACTTTCTGTGATCTGAAAATAGAGAAGTGGAAGGTAGCAGGAATGAGAAAAAAAGAGGGAGAGAATTTTGAAGATGATGTCACCATTTCCCACCCTGCTGGACCTTGAAGGGTAGGGATCTGACCCTGCACGCTGGAGCTGATTGATTCCTATGCCAGTGGGTTCTGGTTTATTTGGGTGATGGGAGGCATGGAAGGAAGACTGGAAGGTGTGAGAGGAAAGGAACCCAGTCTTTCTAGCCCTGTGTTGCTGCGCCAGGCATCTCCATTGCCCTCTACCTTTCCTCTGCTATTCCAGTCTTTGTGGTTGCTCCTCCCTCCACACTCCCAGCTCCTGCTGGCTCCTCTCTCTGGGGTTTTGATAACACTGTCATTGCCTTTAGTTTCTACAGCTATAGGAAAGAAGGCAGCTTTCTTTCAATTCTTAATCTCTAGATGATCTCATTGTCCCCACTTGTTTCATCAGTTCTTCTCACAAGGTTGTCACCATTTTGTAAGAGATGACTAGCTGGTTACTAAAGCACACTCGTGAGTGTATCTTTGGGTGTTTCCAGAGATGACTGGCATGAAGGCCAGCAAACCAAGGGAGAAGAGCTGCCTAGACTGCGAGTGGTACCAACCAATAGGCTACAGCCAGGTGGAAAAGTATAGAAGAAGGAGGGAGTCAGTCTGCGATTACAAAGCTCCATTTTACTTGAGTGGGTGCTTCTTTTGTTACTGCCATTGTGTGTGGACAACACACTCTAGCTTCTTCAACTTTTCAATATAAGCTCATGTCACTAGCTCCCCAGGGAGCTTCTAAGTCTTCATTCTTCAGTTTATACTGCACCCCTGATCCTTTTGGTCTGAGGCTTGCAGCTTCTTGGACTGTCCATTACTGGATCGTTTGATTCTCCAGCATGCAAATAGCCATTGTGAGCACTCTCGCTTTTCATAAACCAGCCTAATAATTCTCACCTCTGTGATAAAGCCCTTTGCATAAGTATGTTGATTTGACTTCTTTACAGAATCCTAAGCAATGAAACTCTTTTTCTGATTGGATACCAGAAATACTAAAATGAGAATGTAGGAAGGTAAGAGAGCTTGCATTTATTTTCATCCTGCCTAATGCCATGGCCCAGACACAGAGCAAACCCTGTAAATACTCATTTATCAAACTATGAAACAAAATCAGTGTTCTTTCTTCTTCTTTTCAAATTCTTGGTAATAAGATCCATGTAATAAGGATAAAAGAGATAGAACAGATCAGAAAACATTCTGAAAATCTCTAGTGAAAGGATACTGCTGGAGTCAGGGGAAACCACCTCCCCACAGACTTTGTGTAGACAAGCAAGCTAAAATACACTGAAGCATTGATGCTATGCTATTTATGTGCAGAATTCCATGTTTAGATAGCATATTGGAGCACTAAAAGCCTGTGGTTCAAGCCTGAAGATGCATAGAATTTATGCAAGGCTCCGCAGGCAGTCAGGAGGCCCCAGGGCAGTGGACAGAGTATGTGCTTCCCAGAGTGCTGCCTCCTTCAGGGAGGCCATATTTCACAGTCTCTATGTTGATATTCATCAATGAAACTGCTAAAATTGTAAAAATGCTGTCAGTCTATTCTTTAGCAGTGAGACAACTTTCGCCTGCTCAATCAATCTTTTTGATGCCTGAGTTTCATAATTTTAAATTAAAAATACTAGTTTCATCACCTACTTAAGCAACTAGAGTTGCAACACTCCAGAAGGAGAAAGTAAGTTTTCTACCATGCTGTTGCAGAGGTTAAGGGATTAGCTTAGATGACTTCATTATCAGGCCAAAATATGCTTTTCACTGTATTAAAGTTCTCAAACCAGAAAATACTCTTTGATGTATGATTCGTGGTTGCAGGAATATGTGAAATGCTTGAAATATTGGCTGAGAATACATGCTATTGAATAAATATATTCCAAGATATATACTTGGAATCTGAAACTAAGATACTAATATTTACTGTGTTTCTTAATGATTTTGTGAGTTTGGTTGAAATTTTAAACTCTTTAAACCTTAGGAATTCCTTTATCTACAAGAAAGAGACAATAATTACTACACCACAAGAGAATTATGGCATTGAAATAAAATTATGTCATATTCAAATGAAAATATATTCTTAAAGTCAGTTTTATGAAGTCATGTTCAGGTAGAAACCCTATTCTGTCCCTTATATGTTTGTTTGTTTGTTTGTTTGTTTTGCAGAACTTGGGATCGAACTCAGGACCTTACACTTGCCAGGCAGGCACTTGCACTCCTGAGCTATCTCCCCGGCCCCTTGTTCCATATGCATTTCTAACTATAGTGTCTTCACTTGAAAAATTAAGGACAGTATCTACGTGATGGTGTTGTGAAAATGAGAACAAATGTTTGTGCAGACTGCTCAGCCAGTCACCAGATCTGTTATATACACTCAGGAGCACCACAGTCAGGTTGCCCTGCTTAGCACACCTGAGGCCCATGCCCTTCAATTCTGCCAACACTTCCCAAGGCAAGTACTCCTATTACCTTCACTTGGACACTTACATTGAGGCATAGCCCATCTAAAGCTGAATTGTCTAGGTAGGATCACATGGCAGGCAGGTCTGACTATAAAACTCTGACTCTAAAAGAATATGTGTATTACCTGTGAAAGCCTGCTGTCTCACACACACACACACACACACACACACACAGTATATGGTGTCTGGTACAGACTAGTTATTTTTATCTATTAGCTTCCTGATTTTTATGTGTAAAGAAATATTTACCATCATCTATGATGTACTGCATTGTTTATGAGGCTCTAGAGTCATTTTTCTCAAGTGAGCTAACACCCATTTTCATGGTGACATACAGACGAAAATCTTTTCCCTGATCCTAGAGACAGGAAGCACTTTTTATTTGTGCATTTTAGTGTAGTATCTGACTCAAACATGACGTGTGTCTTGGAGAGATTTTTGGTAACAGTGGTACAATGACATACATATTTATTTTACATGACATGTCTGGGAAATGGTTTAGAAAAATCAGTGAACTGGAGGCCAGGGACCATGGATTCAGGGCCAGCTCTGTGACCCCAAGCATCCCACAGGCTTTGGCTGGGCCTCAATTTCTTCATCCCCAAATCAGGGTATTGGGTGATGTGACTTCCGATGCCCATCCTGAAGCAGCAACCCTGTTTTGCCCACGGTGTCAATATCTTTTAAGATGATGAAGGCAATAAAATAACTTCACTTTCCTGGCACCCAACAGCATTTCATCTGCTAGTGCTGACATGGGCTCATATCCTCCAGGACTTGGCATGCAGTGAAGTGTGAGTCTAAAATTACAGTTCCCTTAAATCACATTATTTCTATGTATTAGGCTGAACCCTAACACTTAAAGTTTGAAGTTTTTATGATTTTGGTGAAGAGTAGACATCCTGTTGTTTAGGGAGAAGAGATTTTTAAAATCTCACTTCTCTGAGAATCTCTCTCTCAAAATCATATTTTGATGAGTTAGGTGCAAATGAATAAAACCATATGGATTTCATTTTTACTGAGACTCACGTGGACTAACAGTGGGGAGAGGGGAAAGAGTTCGAGGAGGCAAGAGAAACTGCACAGTAGAAAAAATAAAAGGTTTCCTCTGTACTAACAAATAATTCTCTGAGAGACAGCAGGACTCTTCTGTCCCTAAAGTTCAGATCCCAAATACTACAGGATGAATGGAAAAGAAGACTGGCTTTAGGACCAGACCGCCACAACTTCAGCTTCATTTACTGCAGGAACTCTATATGTACAGATGAGAATAACGATACCTGAAACACATGGTCAGTCTGAGTCCTATTAACAATATGCAGAAAGTCCAGTAGCCCACCTGGACCCTAGTGGTGTCAGGACTTTGTCTCTGATTTCTGCCTTTTTTGGCACCTAACCTAATCATTAGCAGAGGAAGGCTGTTGGAGGAACCGCGTCAGTTAGGTGTCTGTAAATGTACTTTGTCATCTCACCTTCCGCCCTTCATTTCTCAGTTCTGTGAGAAATCAGCAATCTGTAAAAATAATTGTAATGTGGGCTTTAAAATTACTTTGACTGCAAAATAGTATGTACACAAATATGTTACATCTGATGATGGGGAAATGGAGAGAGAGGAAAGTCTTACAATCTCCACAGTGTGTGGCCAGGGCAAATTTCATGCATTGAACCTTCCCAGCTCCTGGGCCACCTCACCCTCAATCAGGTCCTACAACTCCAGTCAGAGCATACCTCAAGGCATCTCCCAACTATCTCCAGGGTTACTTTCTGTATGTCTTCTCTCAAGGCCTCTGGGGATGGCCAAAAGGGATTACTTAAATGTCATTCCTGTTTCCTCTGAGGCCTTGTGGCTGGATCTGTCATTTTATTTATTTATTTATTTATTTATTTATTTATTTATTTATTATCTGTGTGTGTGTGTGTGTGTGTGTGTGTGTGTGTGTGTGTGTGTATGTGTGTGTACTACCAGAGATTGAGCTCAGGACCTTGTGCTTGCCAGGCAGACACTTATGCTGCTCAACTATCTTCCTGGCCCCTGCATCTGTCATTTTAACAGAAATATTTTTTCTTAAATTTTATTTATTTTTTTAGTTTGAAGAGCAAAAATAAAAGCAAAAACAAATAGCAGAAACAAAGATAAAAACAGGATAATGTACAACATTACAAAGGTTGCAGGTTTTTAAAACAATATGATGGTTGTTATATTATGTTTTTATCATTAAATCTATTGCTCAGATTAACAAATATAGTTATATAAGATTGGACAAACAATTGAATGTTATCACTTGCTTTCTAGAAACTTAATTTTTTTCTTTTATTTACTTTTTAAAAAATTATTTTTGGAGACTATAATAATTGATAAGACATTAGAAACACTACACATTTAGGACACCAAGATTAGAGGTATTCAAGTGTGGTTTTTAAATTACACATTGCTGTCCTCAGTGTAGTTGGTTAGATCACAGATCTCGGCATATAGAGTTAGTCAAAGTGAAAATTCTACACATTAACTGCTATTTTCAAGAACTGATGGAATTTTTGGTACTGCTGTCTCAGCCATCCTGTACAGTACTTGCATGTTTCCCGCTTTCATTTCTCCTTTCTCTCACCTTCATTGTTTAATCCTTAAGTTCAATTTCTTTCTGTTTTACTATATCTATTATACCTTTAAAGTTTTATTTCTTCTTTCAGGTTCTTATACTAGGGAGACAATACAATATTTACACATGTGTGTCTGGTTTATTTCACTTACAAGTACAACCTCCAGTGGCATCCACTTACCTATATAGGTTTCAGGTTCCTCTTTCATAATGTCTGGGCAATATTCCATTATATAAAAATACCACATCTTTTTCATCCATTCCTCAAGAGGTGGGTATTTTGGTTGTTTCCAAGGTTTGACTATGACAAATTGTGCTGCTATAAACATGAGTACACATATATCACTATGGTATGATGCTTTCGGTCCTTTGAGGAAAATTCCCAGAAGGGGATTGGCAGAACTGAATGAGGTTTCCAATCCTAGTTTTCTGAGGAATCTCCACACTGCTTTCCATAGTGGTTGTATCAGTCTACATTCCCACCAACAGTGGAGAGGGGTTCCTTTTTCCCACGGCCTGTCCAGCCTTTGTTATTAGTTCATTTCTTTATGATAGCCATTGTTTCTCGGGTGAGATGGTATCTCAGCATTGTTTTAATTTGCATTTCTCAAATGGCCAATGCTGTGGAAGATTTTTCCATGTATCTCTTTGCCACTTATATTTCTTCCTCTGAGAAACATGTATTCATCACAGATGCCCACTTTTGGATTAGTTCTTTACATGTTAAGGGCCTAAAATTTTTTAGTTCTTTATATATTCTAGATAGAAGACCTTTATCTGAGTGATTAGATATTAATCTCGCCCTTCTCCTCCTTTCCCTAAGGGTCGGAAGAAGGAAGAAGGAAGGAAAAAAGGAAGGAAGGAAGGAAGAAAAGGAGAGAAATAAGGAAGAAGGAAGGAAAGAAGAAGGAGGGAGGAAGGAAAGGGGAAGGAAAGAGGAGGGAAGGAAAGAAGGAAGGAACGAGGGAGGGAGGGAAGGAGGGAGGGAAGAAGAAAGGAAGGAAGGAAGGAATATGCTCATAGTTCTGTTGGTTCCATTGTTGGTGCTAACAGGTTAAGTGGGTTGAAGCTTAAAACTCACTCTATAAAGCATTCTACCTTCACCATTGTCTTTCTAAGACAAATTGTGCTCAAGCTGTGGGTTCTATGCATGTTTGCAGCTTGACTTTCTTGTCTTTAAAACATATTAGGAAGGCATGCTTGTTGCGATAATCAAACTGAGTTGTCAATGTGATTAGCTTCAGAGCCTCCTGGGGATATGGAAAGCCCATTTCTGGGAGTATCTGGGTGAGTCATGGAAGTGTGACGTTGGGCCCCTTCCCCTCTGGTACTATTTCTGTGCTCCACTTCTCAGCTTTTATGAGGTGAGCTGCATTCCTACCCCAAGTCTTTTGTCCATAAAGTATCTACTTGGGGCTAGCTCACCATGGACTGAGCCCTATGAAACTGAGCCAAAAAAATATATCTCCTCATGTAGTTTCTGAGTGTTGGAATCCATGTCTCAGTGATGAGAAAGCTGGCCAATACAAAATGCTGTGTCTCACATATTCCAAACAATGTATTGGAGAGTTTGAGTATGCACAACTCAGCTCTTGACATCTGTGAGATTATAAGTCAGGATCAAGGAAAGCTAGAACATGAGCTAATGAAAGGCCAAAAACTATACACAGATGACTATTTTGTCCCTATATCTCTATAAAAACAAACTCATAGGCATTTTTTTTTATCAAGATGGGGATAAACTATTATAATTAAATGATAATAAAATGTCAATTTAAAAATCATATTTGTAATTCATTTTTTGTATCACTACCAGAAGACTTCAGATAGGGTAATTCATCAAGTAAAAGAATTTGTTTCTCATGGTTCTGGCAGGTAGAACAGTCTGACATTACAGAACTGGCATCTGCCACTGAGGCAGGAAGAAAAATAATGATCTGGGGTGGATGACCTCCAATAGGGAACCTCCAAATGATATAGGGAAAATCGATCCTCAACCTGAAAAGTACCTGGGATGAGTTTGTGTCCTCTAAAACCAAACAATGAATTTTAGGAACAAACGGAGGTAACGAGCAGAACATATTTACTAGGGGAAAGAAAGCTCCTATCCAAGAGAGGGACAGGAGGTGGGTGCTGAGTGGGTGTTCCCCTGGAAGCTGTGTCTTCCAGGGACTTTTATACAGGAGAAGACCTGGGAACTGGATTAGGTGGATATGAGGTGGGACAAAGACTATGGTCAACCAATGAGATTACAAGCACCATCGCTCAGGTAACTGATTAAAATTGGGATCCAATGGGAAAGCAAGTCAGGTAGCAAGCAGGCAAGAATACAGAGTAAGGTCTCTTCCTGTTGAGTTTGGGCTGGTGACTCTAGGCTCTTTTAAGGTGATTGATAACCTACTTAGAATATCAATCCCTGATGCCTACCCTTAAGGAAGTATGTAGTTGCTTTTGTTTACTCTTGTCTTCAGATCTGGCCCACAGCAGAGGAGTATCTGTCCCCAGTTGGAAAGTCACCTTGTCTTCCCTATCGTCCTTGAGGGCCTGGCCCTATCTGGCTGCCTATAATATTTCTATCTAATTCTGCTGCCTACAGTACCACCAGCCTTCTTTCTAGCCATGACCAGGCAGAGAGCATCAGATGGAGAGAGCCAGGACACAGATACACTAAGATCCTACTCTGTTTTTATTATCCAACCATTGATCCTGTCCTGGGAACACTACCCGCACAACTTCATCTCACCCTGATCCCCTGCCAGCAGCTCCTCCTCCAAATAGCATCAACAGAGCCATAGAAGAATTGAGTTTCTGACACAGGAATTGGGTGGCAAATTTCAAACTATGGCCATCACCCTGCCATTTCCTGGGCATCTACTCTCATCACTAAGACTAAGGTGTTAAATGCTTATGCTCCCCCAATCTCCTCACCAGTTTCTAAACTATATGTATTTATCCTCATCTTACACTGGAGGAGGTAGAAGCTCAGGGAGGTGAAGTAACTCACCGAGGTCGTGGTGTTCACTGAAAGCCAGGACTGCATAGCAGGGTCCTCAGACCTCAAAGCCAGGACTCCCTCCATGGAGAGAGGAGAGTGAGGTCCCTTGTGTTCCACAGGCGGGCAGTGGAAAGCAGCTGGTGGCAGTGCTTGCAGAACACCAGAACTTGAGCAGTGGAAGCCTTGGAGGAAGTCGGGGTCCGTAGGAACAGGGGTTCCAGCAGTGGGAGAGAGAAGCAAGACCTCAGAAGCAGCATTCTCACCTGGGGCTGCCAGAGCAGGCCAGCAGCCACACAGAAAAGTTTGTGAGCTTTGCTCTAAAACTAAAAGCAAGGGGCTGGGGAGATAGCTCCGAGGCACAAGTGCGTGCTGGGCAAGTGCAAGGTCGTGAGTTCGAACCCTGGTCCCACAAAAAATAAATAAATAAATAAATAAAAATAAAAATAAAAAAAAATAAAACTAAAAGCAGGCTCAATCACTAGGATAAATCAGTGGCTCATCGACTTCCAGCCTAGGGCAATCCCACTACCCTAAGGGCATTTTCTCTGTTCGACAACAAAAGACATAGGACTTTTAAAGTTGCATCATTAGTATCACTGGTATATTAACATGAACTCTATATATTAGCTCCTATGATACTGTACTAGATACTTTATAGATGTATTTAACTCTCACAATGAATGAAAATAATCCCATTACCTCTTCAGAGGTTCAGAAAGTTGGATCACTTTGTCAGTTGTCCCCAAATAGCAGAATAAGAATAGGGATTTGGACAGAAATTTCTGAGAAACAAAGCGCATCATGCCGCAGAGGTGAGGAGCCGGATATGGTGAATAACTAAACCCAAGTAATAGCAACAGCCAAAGGCCATGGAAACCTTTGTTTTTCTTCCTCCAACAAAGGGGAACATCTGGTAGGGATGACATACATTGTAAGCTTCTAGCTTCAGCATGGCAGTAATAATTATGAGACTGATTTTGTGGGTCGAAAGCCATTAGCTGCAGTAGCTGGCACCTCATAGTCTAAACCACCTTCAAGCTTTCATACCCATAAATGGTGAAGAATATGTAAGATAAGAGAACTTCACTGTCTCATTGTTATTCAAGTGGCTCGGGCTATGATGTAGGCGTTGCCATCTCTGCCCATCTTCTCTGCCTACCTGAATCAGTCAATCCTTTCAGCCTTAACCCTGCTTCGGATATCCTTTGATCAGGAAAATCACTCCACGGAGGCCTATTTTATTGGCCCCGGTAGCACTTGGGTCACTGCTGGAATCCAAGGTACTTTTCTTGTTATATATCCTTTTTGCAGACAGTGCCTTGCCCCAGGACCACATTCTCTGTTTAATCTTTGGGCCTTGATTCCTAGCCCTTGGCTCAATTATCAATAGTTTCTCTGTTAATCCAGAAGACAGCCCAATACCCATACCCTATACTTATGCTTCTGAGTGGTAATTTACTTTCCCTACATGATGCATGTGTTTCTTTTGACAAAAGCTGCAATCTTAGGGTCCCACAGCATTCTAACTAGGATTATGTACCACATAGTCAAATGTGGTGGCACATACCTATGATTATAGCACTCAGCAGGCTGAAGTAAAAGGATCAATTGTGAGTTCAAGGCCAGTTTAGGCTGAATAGTTGAGTCTAAGACCGACCTGAAATGTACAGCAAGATGCCCTCCCTTGCTATCTATCTATCTATCTATCTATCTATCTAATCATCTAAACATATCAAAAAATTAATCAGATATATACATCACATAGGTTGCATTCTTATTGCATGCCTATGCTAATAAGACAATCACCAGCTAATTGGACAATCACTTGAATCAATTCCAAGGTTCTATTTTTTTTCTCAGCAAAATAAATTTCACAAGTGTTTTTAACTGGTGAAATTGATTATAGACTTATTATCATGACAAATGTCAGAAAGTCTCTTTTTGGTGAAATGTGTAAGAATTAACTGAAAAGTCTGTAGATTCCCCAATGTTCTCTGTTTCCCATCTTCTTACTTCAGCATTAGCTGAAGTGTTAGCGCGACCTGCAGGTCACACTTCCCGAGTGGTCACAGCACCTTTGCATTAAGTGATTCTAACCAGGGCTAAGAAGGACTCTGGTGGTGAGTGATGATGGTAAGGGTCACAGAACGCTGCCTCTGGAAGGCTACAAACTTACCTTAGGGATACTTTGTATTCAGGATGAGGTTTACAGTGCCTAAGAAGACAAAGAGCTGCAATATTATCGATTTTATTTTACTTTCATTTTTTAAATTAAATTAAATTTAATTTAATTTAATTTTTTTGCAGGACCAGGGGTTGAACTCAGTACCTTGCACTTGTCAGGCAGGCACCTGTGCCTCTGAGCTATCTCTCCAGCCTCCTTTTTAATATTTATTTATTTATTTATTTATTTATTTATTTATTTATTTTAGCATTATTAGTTTTAGAGAACACATGTGTGATCTCTTTGGTGTCAGTTTGATAATGACATGATGAGTTTGCTTATTTGGCTTTTGCTTTGTCTTGTTTTGTTTAAGAAATTCTCATGTGGGAAAGTACTTGATCTAAGATTAGCTTTCAGTGTAACTTGATGTCAAGGTCCAGAGGGACAGCTGACACTCCTCACCCCAAACTCTTTGATGCTGGATTAAGTCAGTTTCTAATGTCTGACCTCAGGGGCTGTGACTGAACAAGACAATTTGCACAAAGGAGGTAAGATTTCTGTAAAGAGAAATAAATGTTTATCTATAGTGCCTAGAAACAAATTAGTGTACCTCCCACTGAAAAACTGCCAGATTGTTTTAAGCATGATCCAGTTGTTGGCTGAGCCTTGATGAGGAACGGACTCAAGAAAACAAAGTGGACTTCCCTTCAAAAGCCAGTCCTATGCTGCATAATTGTTCTTTTATTCCCCCCCCTTTTTTTTTTATAAAAACGGCACATACTAAATCCCCCCATAAGACTTTTGTAATCAAAACTTTTAGTTGTAAATAATGCATCCACCTTAGGTAACTTATGCAGAAAGGATACCACAGAAATGATATTATAAAACAATTTAAAAACTCAAATGCAATTGGTGAAAATTTCTTAATGTCCCATATACGTTTCTCACAAGACTCTTCTAGAACAGTGCTTCTTAAGGTTTTGTATGTGCACAAATCTTCTGGGACTTGGATATTATTGGTTCTGATTCCCTAGGTCCAGGACTTGAGTTTGAGCATTTATATTCCCAATAAGTCTTTTCAGGATGCCAGTGCTGTTGGCCTTTGATCCATCCATACATTGAAAAGTGAGGCTGTACCTGAGTTACCAGTGTCCCTAATACCACGTACTACAGGACATAGGTGAATCTGAGACCAAAATCTAGATCTCCTGCCTCAGCTTCTCCAGAAGAACTAAATACCTCTCTGTTCTTTTCCCATCAAATTTAATCATATTGTTGAGCCCTCCCTTTCCACTGCCTCTTCTTTCTTCTAAAATTTGTTTTAAGATGTTTGGCGTAACCTAATTCATATATGGCACCTTAGTTAAGGCCTATCTAAGAAGGATAAATTTTAAATTTCCACAAAATACTAAAGCTATTAACATTAAGAGAAACATGTAATAGCTGACATTTATTGAAAGCTACCTATATATCAGAATTAGGAGGATATATTTGCATTAATTAAACTCATTTTAACTGATATATAAAAATAATAAAAATTTGCATATTAATTGAGCACTGTGTGATGTTTCAATACATGCATAAATTATGTGATACTTTTTTTTGGTACCTGGAATGGAACTCAGGACCTTATACTTGCCAGGCAGGTGCTGTTTCATTGAGGTACAGGCCAGCAAATTACATGATACTTAAATCAGGTTAAATACATTTCCTTCCTCAAGCATTGATCAGTTCTTTATGATGAAAATATTCAAAATCTTTTCTCCAAGCAGTACATAGTGGTGTACCCCTGTAATCCCAGCACTGGGAGGAGGCTGAGGCAGGAAGATCACTGTGAGTTCAAGGCCAATCTGGGATGCATAGGGAGACTCTATCTCAGAACAAACAAGAAAAGAATGCTTTGTTTATCTATCTATCTATCTATCTATCTATCTATCTATCTATCTATCTATATATATATATATTTAGGTTTTTGGTATGTACAGCACATAACTATTCTCTATATTCATTTTATTCTGCACAGATACCCCAGCACTTCTTACTCCCATCTAAATGTAATTTAATATCCACTCTTCGAGCTGTCTCCTCTCTCTCTCCTGGGTTGGTGGTAACTAACATTTGCTCAGCATGTCCATGAAGTCAATGAGCTCACTTGAATTGTCTTGATTAATCTGCACAAAACTCTATGCATATGAATTGTAATCCATTTCACAAATCAGGAAAAAGAGAATTGTCAGAAACTTGCCCTGGGGGACAAGGACATTGATTAAGGCAGAGTTTGAACACAGAGGGTCAAACATCAAAGGCTACACCTACAGCTGTCTCAAGTGACACTTAGCCATGGATGATCTGGGGCACCTTAAATTCTCAAAAAACTGCATAGTAGAAAACTTGCTTAACTTTGCTTAACACAGTATTTCCCAAACAGAATTGGACATGGAACATTTTTTGTCAGGTAATATTTATTAACATCAAGCAGAAAATGTTCCACAAAAGAAAGCATGGAAAAATGTAGTATTCACTATTTCCTTGGCTTTAGACAGACCCTGGCCTAGGAGTTTAAACCAGATGAACATAATATTGTCCCCTAATATCCTGGAGAAGGAGGGCTCACAATCCCCTGGGATTCTGATTCTAGGCCTGAAGAATTTCCTTTCCTAACAAATCCCCAGGAAACACTATGCTCATGGCGCTCAGGTAAGAATAACCTTGGCCTAGACACAGGCAAGTCATTGCTACACTTTAATGCCCTTGTATGCAAAAGCGCCACAGTAAAGTCTGTTTTGCAGGGTCATTTATTCCATCATTAGGACATAATTATTAATGGCTCTTATGAGTGAGGCCCAGCATCTGGGGCAAGATCCAGGATGGTAAGAATCAAAGGTCTCTGCCCTCGCTCGGCTTCCAGCCTGGTTTGCCAAACACATAGAGGATGGGGTGTGATGTATTCATGGTCATATGTGGCCAGAGATGGGCCCACTAAGCATTCCTTCTTTTCTTTGCTTCCTCTTACTCACCTCCAAAGGAACCTTATCCAGTCCTAGCTCCACCTACACTCATAAAACCTATCTTATCTTTGCTTCAGCAGCCTCATCATCTTAGTCTGTAAATATGCAGCTCGCAAATCCATTTTCTGACCCAGTGAATGGTCACCTCTCATTGTGTTAACCTGCTGTAGCACTGGTAATCTGCTTTGCATATGAGGCTTTAAGTGGAGTCATTATATTCTGGTAATGTACATAGATGTTGATAGACAAACACAATAGTCAGCAGCCGGGCGTGGTGGTGCACACACTGTAATTCCAGCACTCGGGAGGCTGAGGCAGGAGGATTGGTGCGAGTTCGAGACCAGCCTGGGCTACCAAAGTGAGCTCAAGGCCAGCCTGACTTGCATAGGGAGACCCTGTCTCAAAAAGACAAAAAAATAAAATAAAATAAACACAATAGTCGCAGCCCAATGATTAAAATCCAGGGGGGCTTCATGCCTACTACTGTTTCCAAATATTTAATATCTGCTCTAGGCAGGACATTACAGGATGTTACTTTTTCCCCAGAGTGCGTACCACTCATCATAAATATTCACAAAGTGGGAGGTGTGATTGAAAAATATGGAGAATGTTTAAATTAATAAAAATGTTATGGTAAAGGAGCACAGCTATTATTACCCCTGAAAATATTTTCCGTTGCCTTGAATATATTATGCACTGCTCTGGCCATTTTCTGAAGCAGTTCTGGAAGCCCTCTGCCACGTCTGTAGTGGTGCTGTCATGGCTGCTTCAGTGCCTTAAACCGACTCAAGGCATTGCCTTTCATGGTCATTTTGACTTGGGAGAAAGGCCAGAAGTGGTGAAAAGGTGGATGGAAATGCGCTGCAAGGTTTTTCTGAGCCTTTCTCTCCACTGGACGACACTCGGCAGCAGCAGCACTCACCGTAGTTTTCTCCACACCTCCTAAGGACATTCATTAAAGAGCACTTCCAGGGCCCAGCAGGATGGCTCAGTGGTCTAAAGCGCCTGCTTAGGAAAGCTTAGGCGGCTCCAGGGACCGTGGTTCGATCCCCGGCACCACATGCTGTGCCAGCCCTGCCCTCAGGGCAGGCTGAGCCGGCCATAAAAATAAACAAACAAACAAACAAAAGTTCTGAAACAAGAAAAAAAATAATAATAAAAAAAGAAACCAGGCGTGGTGGTGCACGCCTGTAATCCCAGCACTCAGGAGGCTGAGGCAGGAGGATCGGTCAGAGTTTGAGACCAGCCTCGGCTACAAAACTGAGCTCAAGGCCAGCCTGAACTGTACAGTGAGACCCTGTCTCAAAAAGAGAGAAAAAAAAAAAAAAGAAAGAAAGAAAGAAAGAGCACTTCCAGCATTGTTTCAAAAAATGATCAGAATGATGGATAAGAGCTTTCAAGTGGGGTGAGAGCAGGGCTGCGGGTGGGGTGGGGGGTTAACGGACAGGTAAAAAGCAAGTTGGGAATCCAAGCAATGGGTTAGGAGCTTAACGGCTAAGGCTACTGGGTCTTTTACTTTAAACGCTCACCATATATGTTGATCACCCTGTACTTGACTCAATTGGTGTCATTCTGAGCCTTTATTGCTGGGCTCAAGGTGCTAGGGTTTTAGGAGACAAAACAGAGAATTTTCCTTGGAGGCAGAGACAATGTTAGTTTCATATGTGAATCTTTCTAGTACTGCAATATCTGGTAGAGTGGAGAAATTTAGCAGGTTCTGCACAACAGGCATATAAAGGAATTCTTTAGCTCACAGATAAGTGACTATAATACTTGATAAGAGAACAGAAATAGAAACCCGTGCAGAGCTCTGTTAAGTTCTAGAGGAGATGGCCTCTCTCCTCACTGAGGGTGCTTTTGGAAAATAGGTAACATGTGGATACAGTGTTGGCGTATGAGACCATTTCTGCTTATTGACAAATATAGAAACTGAAGCTCATAAAAAAACACCTGGGATAATTTTACAGAATATGAGTCCTTATCAAAGTGACCCAGAACAGGTAAAAATAAAGTTAAAAATCTAGGCAATAGGATAGGAGCTTAGAAAGGCACGGGTCATATGCAATGGAGTGTGGATTTTATTCTGGACCAAAGTCCTATATCATACTTGCCGGGTTAGGTTTTAAATAATTTAAAATGACTTGAAAATATTAAACATTCATTATATTTTACATTAAAATATCAGGATGTTTAGGTTATCTTTAAAAATTAGAAGACCTGGCAGTACTGGGCTCACTTTCACAGGGCATCAAGGACCAGTGCCAGGTGCAGGAGGACCTTTTACTTGGGACAAGGATGCTTCATTGTTTTCGTACACCTTCTTTAGCATTCATCCACTCATTCCCCAGTCATCAGATATTCCTGAGTATCTGCCGTGCAGCTGACATGCTAAGAAATGAGTACGCTCACCAGGATCCACCCACAGAGCTTTCTGTGACCTTGTCAGGGTGGGTGAGAGGAGTGATGGAAGAATCTCAGAGCCCTTGGAAGTCACTATAGAAGCTGTAAGATGTAAGCAGGTTTGTAAAAACAGAATCAAAAAGCCTCGCTTACAAAGACAAATAAAAGATTGTGTTTTCCAAAGAGGAAACAAAGGTGAGGGAGCCTCTCATGGAGAGGGAGCAGAAGGGATTCTGTGTGTTGAGAAATAGTGAACAATGACGGAAATGCCCGGATGGGGCAGGGAGACCACGCTGGGAGACAAAGGCTAGACGCAGGAGAGAGTGTGCCGAGGAGGAGCGGGAACCTTCTCGGCGAGCATGCCCAGGCTTTGGGAGCAGAGACTTCCGGGGCCAGCAGCAGTGACACCAGCACTCTAGAACTTCTGAAATTGTAGGAAGTCTAAAGCATCTGACCTTAGAAAGACTTCCATAGACATAAAAAAACAATAACAACAACAACAAAAAACAAACAAGATATATTTCAGAACATTTTTTGGTGTTTCTTATTTTTAAGGAATTTTTTAACATTGATACAGTATTTTTATTTATGTAATATGCAGTATATATTTATATTTTGTCCACTGGAGGTCTTTCTTTTGCTCCAGTATCCCATTGGATGCAGGTGTCATTTGTGCTGATAAGGAGTAAAATTACGTTTCGTCTCCTCTTCCTAGTGTCATGGGATACAGCTCTCTGTCACTTAATATTAGAGACAGTCTGAGAAATGCGCCTTGATGTGATTTTCATCATCACACACACACACTCCAGCAGCTTTCTACTCAGCCTGGGCCGCCCCGCCCCCCACGGCTTCCATCTGCAAAGCCATGCTGCCCTGCCAAGCCCTGCTCACCACCGCTGCTTTCCTCAGAAGTCCTTTCACGGAAGTCCCCTTTCCAGCGATTTTCACTTTAAAAGCTGCATTGCCCAGAAGGGGAAATTCTTGTTTGAAGACATCATAACATGGTTCTTAACTTTCTAGCTGAAATCACCCAATTAGAGGCAGGATGGTCCTTGGGACAAGTAACAAATCAGTGGAGAAACTTGGTCAAATTCTCTCCAGCTGTATTCAGGGACAGGAAGTGAGCAAGGCAGAGGTGAGGAGAGATGTGAATTATACTGGAAATGCGTCACAAGAATAGGCCCTGCACGGTGGCTGGACTGGGGCCTCTGTCTGAAGGTCTGTAGGAAACACACTCGGGCTGCCTGCTGGAGCAAAAGGAGATGGCAAAGTTTCTCTGCTTTGGTGTCTGGTTTCTCTCACTCTTCTCTCTTCTCTGCTCAGAAGCATTTGAGTGGATTTAGAGGAGAGTCTTATATCACGGTGTGTCGGGGACAGATGCTTAGAACAGCTCGGAATTCAGACTATAAAATTCGGGGGTAGGAGGAGTGGGACGTCAGGGAGCTGCGCTTGTCAGTCTGCCCACTAGGACATCCGCCACTGCCCAGCAGGCCCACTCTAGTCCACTGTTCATAGATTCTGCGTTTGTAAGCACTCTACTCAATAAAGTTATTTGTCACCCCTTAGTCAGCACTGGTGCTACTGTCACAGTCATTCAAAGACACATACAGAGCAGCAAACACGTCAAGACTCCCAATGCCTGCATACCCAGTTCATATCTGACACCTCCAGCTTTAAGACAAGGCTTGGGCTTTTTGCGTTAGTACTGTGCGATCATCAAGCACCATTTTGGTGGCCTGTCAATGCCCCATTTCGTTACATTTCTGTTGACAGTTTTATAGTTTAAGTTGTCCCACATTAGTACTCAAATATTTTCTTTTGTTCTTGTATGCAAGAAGGCTATGATATGTCTAATATTGAAAATGCATTAGCTAAGATTCGTTAGAGACTGAGTTATGGTGCTGCTGGTCCTGAGTTCAATGTTAGTGACTCATACTATGCAAGGAGGGATGAGTATTTAAGCAGAAACCCAAAATAAGTTTATGAATTAATTGATTGATGAAGGTGCTGTGACCAGATGCCCACAAGGACCTAACCTTGTATTTCTACAAGGCCTAATTTTTGTTATTTGTTAACTTGGCATTCACAGCAACCTCATAGAAAGATCACAACTCCACACATAACAAACATTGACTGCAGTCCACTGCAGTTCAAAAACCTCCAGTTCAAGAAGATGCGTTGTGATATTTTTTTTAAATGATGTGACTCTATCTAGGTTTCTTTTTTTATGCATTTGCTAGAAGGTCTACAGGGTCTCACTACACAGATCAGATTCATAGTGATCCTCCTGTTTTCAGCCTCCCGAGCACTAGGATTACAGGCACACACCACCACCGCCAGTCTAACCCTTTCTAAATACACTTTCTAGTGTGAATTGCTCGGAGTGTTGTGCTTGTGCGCTTGTGTCTGCTTTTGGATTGAAAGATGCCAGGTCTGGCAGCCATGAGCCCTGCTCTGTCTGAATCTCAGGAGAAGTCCTTGCAGCACTGCTGTGCTTGCCCGGAGACCAAGAAGACATGCGATGCGTGCATCATTGAGAAAGGAGAAGAACATTGTGGATACCTAATTGAGGCTCACAAGGAGTGCATGCGAGCCCTGGGATTTAAGATGTGAACTGGGGGCCTGCTGTGTGAGTGAATAATCCCTGAAGAATGAAGAAGATTAAAGCATTTTGGAAGTTCTTTCATGAGCTTTGATAAATGGATATTTATAACTTAATAAAAACAAAAGGAAATTGTTCCAGGTCAAAGAAAAATAAATAAATAAATAAGTAAATAAATAAATAAATACACTTTCCATCTTTTTCTTTTGGTGTTTTATTTTGCAGCACTAATTGTCTTCTGACTCAATGTGGACTTTTTTTTTTTTTTTTTTTTTTATTGTGGAACCAGGAATCGAACTTAGGACCTTGTACTTGCCAGGCAGGCACTTGTGCCCCTGAGCTATCTCCCTGGTCCCCTGTTTGTTTGTTGTCTATCTTCTTTCGAATATACTTAATTTAATTCTCCAATCTTAGTCCTTACAAAAGTGAATAGCATAGAGTAGGTACATGAAGAAAGCTGAAAGGAGAGATGCATGAATGGATGGGTGGATGGATAAGTACACTTGCCATGTTTCTCCTGGCTTTACCAATACCTTGGTAACAGTATTACTGTAATCATGAATTGTGATATGTCAACTTGACTTGAGGGAGAACCATCTAGATTAGTAAGGCTACTGGGACATCTGTGGATGGCTAATGTGAGGTCATAAACTCAGGAGGGGAGACCTACCCTGAGGTGAGTGACATCAACCAACAGGATTTAGAGCCTAGATGGCATAAAAAGAGAAAGAAAGAAGCTTCCCCTTTGACCTTCTTGAGAGGAGCTCTGGTCTGCACCTTTGCCTTCACACATCAGCAGCCAGTTCCTTTCAGCTTTCAGTGCAGACCCCGAGCTCTCTAATGCAGACCCTTTAGGGGTCTGCCATGGACTTGCACCACCTCTGCAGTGAGTCTCAGGACCGTCCTTCCCTCCAGGGCACAGATGACCCTCTTGCATTATTCTACCCTGCTTCTGCAGGTGGCCATTGTAAGTGAGCAGTTCTGGTTTATAGTTAGATGTCCCCAAAGGCTTCATGCACCCATCAGCAGGGCTTCTGGGACGTGATTAGAGTAAGGGGCATTGTAACTGATTCACCGCTAGGGAACGGGGTCTGGTTGGAGACCGAGTCAATAGCGACAAGACCTGGAAGGTTGTATGTCCTTCCTGGCTCCTCTCTGCACCCCTCTGCCTCCTGGCAGTCACGATGTGAGCAGTTTTCTTCTGCCCAGGGCCTTCCACCCACACCTTTCTGCCTTGGACTTAGTAACTAAAAATGTAAGCCAAAGTAAATTTTCCTCCTTCAGACTGCAGGCTCAGTATTGTGTCCTGGTGATAAGAAAGTGACTCAGATAATTGCTTTAGCTAAAATGTGTATTTTCTTAATATTTCACTCATAAAATAAAAGAGTCAACCATTAATATTCTGTGGCTATGTTTTCCTTTGAAAGTAGAGGAAAAGCCCTACTTTGAAAAACTGTCTTAAATTCATGTGCAATATTTCACTTGCCTTTTGAGATGGTTCACAGAACCTCCTCTATATTTTGTGGGTCTCAGTTTATGAAAGAATAACCCTGTATTAGAAAGAGTATGTCATTAGTATTTGAAAACTTGGCATTCATCAAAACTTGACAGACCTAACAAATAGCACCTAAGTTTGCACACATTCCCTTAGGAGTAAACATAGTGAAAACTTAAATATGTCCATGATATCAGACCAAGAGGTGTGGAAGAATACGTGGTATGGAGATTAAGTGTAACACTCACTGGATAGCCCAGTGGAACAGCAAACGAGCAATGCAGTCAAATAGAGAAGAACAGAATTTCACATGGGCAAATGCACAGACACAAAAATACAAGAGGTATTCAGAGAAGCACTGAGAGTTCTGCTGCCTGACTGGGAGCACCTCACTGACACAGACCTACATGATGTGGAGGGGAAACAAGTTGTCCTATTTTGTCAGCAAGGTTAGACAAGGGTGGTTCTCAGTTGCTCCTCAATCCTTGAGAATCCCTTGTTAGTCACCCCTGTCATCTTCTGCCATCATGAGGCACCCTGTGCTCAGCTCCTGGGGGCCAACAATTGCATTCACTTTCTCCTTTTCTCCCCTATTATTCATTATGTTTGTGCCAATTGCCAGGACTATATCAAATACTTTCACATATATTTTTGCTTTTTTTGTCTGAAAATGAGGAATTGAGGTTCATAAAGGTAAAGTGATTTACTGAAGGTCAAACATTCCATGCCTGGTAGAACTAGTGTTAAGAATCCAGGATTTCTGAATCACATCTATTTCAAATCCTAAATACAGTGCACCACACTGCTTTTCTCCATGCATGTCTAGTCTTATCACAGTTGGATGTTATTTAAAGGACTTAGTGGGAGGATACAGAGACAGGAAATAGCCTGGAGGAAACAGAAAGAGGTGAGAGAAAAATGCCAGATGATCTATCAAACAGAGACAACAAGCTCAGCTCACACATCGGTGAGAAGCAACAAGAGGATATGCTGCTATAAGAACTATGATGGTCACATTGCAATAGCCACATCTCTTCTAAACATCTTGTCCAAGGATATGTCAATTATGATCTCATTAAAACGATAAAAACTATCTTCTCTGTTGTAGTGCTGTAGAGCCTAGAGCTCAGAGATGACTTGTTTGAGTTTGTACAATGAGTCAGGACAAGACCCAGCCTTTGGGCCCCAAGGAAAGTGACATCATAGCAGCCCTTTCAACCACAGGGACTGCCTTTCTGGTCTGAACAGTTTTTGTTGTGAGGAAAGAACCTTTCAGAGGAACAATCATTCTGCTTATAGGAGATTCTTATGGATTTAAGTTGAGTCAATTGTCTTGAGATGGATCTTTCAAGAAGATACCTCCACAGCTCCCAACTTTCAGCTTGTTTTTCAGGTGCCTTCTGATTCCATACATCTCTCCCTTGCTTTTATATGAGAACATCTGGTTTTCCAACTGGAATTCTTTCTCCACAAGTGAATGAAGTTCAACGGGACAGGAAATTAAGGTCCTTCCCTCTCCTCTGCATGCTTGCCCGCTGTCCCCTGTATTTCTATTTGCATCCCAGGCCACATGTGAACACAGACTTACCGAGCCTGGGTAATAATGAGCGATCCTGCTACTTGAACAGAGACCTGCAGAAGCCTCCACCAGGAGTCTACAATTTTGCCTTCTAGTTCCAATAAACTACATTGTATTTCCTCATGCAGGGCAGTAGGATATCTTGTTTTCATGACTCTGTTCATCCTACTCTGGTTTGTCTGACACTATCTGATTTCAAGTCTTCTTGCTTTTTTTTTTTTAAACTCAGTTCAAATGCCACTTCCATCAAGTAGCCTCCATTGACTTTCTCCAGTAGATATTAATCTCTCCTTTGTATCATTCTTTTTTTTTCAATTTTTTATTATTTAAATTTAACAATGGTTATATTACATATTTTCATCATCAGATCAGTTTAGATTAATACATATAGGTATATAAGATTGATCAAACAATTAAACATTAACCTTTCTAAATCCACATTACTTTTTTTTTTCTTTTCCCCCTTCTTTTCTTTGAAAGTTGACATATTGCATATTGT
>PVJA010001032.1:0-138652 GCA_004027025.1 Myocastor coypus
GTCGTGGAGCTCTTGTGGAAAGATGGGAGGATAAAAAGTGGGTTTGGACTCATGATAGTTAATATCACATAGCCAGAACACAGTTTGTATGGCCTTGGACAGAGCACTAAACACCTTTAAAGGTCTGTTCCCCAAAACTATCAAAGGTAATAAAGTATTGCTTCTTTATATTTTACTCTACGCTGGTTGCTATTCGGTGTATTTCACAGGCATTTGCTCAATGAATATTTATAACATGTCTCTGAGGTAAATACAATTGCTATCCTAAATTTATGATTCTTCAAATTGAGATATAGAGAAGTTAAAAGACATGCTCAGTCTTTTACAGCAAGGAAGTGGAATCTTGATTTGCCCCTGAACAGCTTGACTCCAAAGACTGCTCTCTTAACCTCCATACTTAGAGCTTTTACAGTTGTAAGATGAAAAGATACTATTGAAGAGCCGATGATTAAGCACCAATAACACTAAGGCCCAGGAAGTGCATAATAGGTGAGTCACCCTGCTTTCCTGATTGGCTTTCTTCTTTAGTCAAAGACTAGGTTTTCATGAGTTAACGAATATGCACTCCAATTGTATATGTAAGTGATGAGTTCTCATTAAGGGATCAAAGATAAATAAGATCTTGCAAGAGGTCAAGGTGAAGTGAATTGAACATTTTCTCGAGAGCTGGAGACAGACAGACATTCACCCAGAAGCAAAACCCAAGTTAAGAGTTCAGTGTTATCATAGCAGGACACAGTTTCATGGAAAAGCGATGGGTATTATGGGTTTTGAGCATTAATACGAAACATAGCTATAACTTATTAGATTGCTAATCACTGGCTCCAAGGAGATTAAGCGGTATCCAAATGGAGATTGTTCTTAAGTTTTGAAACTGCGCACTTTTAAGTCTACTTTTATCTAGTTCATTTTGCAATCCTTTCATGGCAAGGTAGTCTATTTCAACGTTTACTCTCTTTCATAGACGTTTTCTTCTTATTAGAATTTGTATTTGCTTGCATTATGCATCTCAAGATATTTGTCTCCTATTTCCTTGTGGGAATTGTTTATAGGATGATGTACATATCTTAATAGGGGAAGATTAGTCTAAAGACTGTACAGTTTAAACTGTCGTTTTCTATTTAGATTGCTTTTCTGTGTCAGGAATGTCGTTAGATTTTAAGTTATACAGAATATGTTCACAGAGTAGTTTTATATATCTTTTTTTTTTGTTGGAAAATATTTTAAAAGTATGTCCCTAAAGTATTTTATCTCTAAAATATCTGACAACAGGATAATTTGCATCTGGATTGCTTGTACGCTGGTATCCCTCCTGTTTTGTGGTTTTAAAACATAAAGATATTCGGGACTCTTCTATTTACTGGAGCATTTGTATAAGAACTCCAATGTGCTGGCATCCATAAAATGGGGCACTCTTGGTCTGTGAAAGTTAAGGCAACTGAAATTTGTGTTTCTGTGTCCTTGCGGTGGGGTCTTGAACTGGGCTTTACTATAGCATGGAGTTCTTTAGAGAATAACCTAAATATTTCACCGCAAGTTGATAAGATCATTACAGATAAGTCATAACCCTGCTTTCTGATGGCATTGTCAGATATAGCGAATAGTCCTGGGAGACAGGAGACCTGGCCCTCGTCTTTTCATGCTGGCACTGAAAGATCAGAATATGTTCTCACCCTTCTGTGTATGTTTTCTGTCATTATTCTTATCATTCCCTCTATTTTACAGAATGTTAATCCGTTTTAGGAATTATTTGTGGGTTTGCCCTCAATCTGGCAGCGTGATATGTTTTGGCTGGACTGTTTATATTTCAAGGAGCTTCTTGATTATGAAAAATAAAAGGATGAGTACATATCACATATGTTGGGGCATTTGCAATTAGTTGACATGACTCTCTTAAGTGACTGGGCACGGAGGGCATGCTGCCAGAGTTGGCAGTCTTCTCAGAATCTTTTCTATGCCAATTCACAATTTGTGACCATGCCATATTTTTATCAGGAGGCTTTTTATAAGCTTTGGAATAACTATTTCCTGAGCCAGCTAGGTAGATGCTTGGCAGAAGCCATAAAAACTAATTCATCCTTCAATATTTTTCCATGAGGATATTGGGGATAACATTTGAGAATGTTTTGTGAGGAAAGAGATATTGATGCTTTAGATCACCACAGAGGGGTTTTGAATGGGATTTGCTAGAGGGAGGGAGAAATTACAAACACATATTTTGAACAGAAGCACCTAGGTCTTAGTTGGTTGGATAAGAACGAAGCTGGTAAATAAGACCTTTTTCCAAAAAATAAGGAACAATTTGAAACTTGAGTTCAAATTTACATTGAATTTGAAATTCAAAATTTGAATTCAAAATTACATTGTGAGAAACTATATTAACTCCTACAGAATGCAAGCAAAAGAGCAGAAGCTTGAGGAGGAGATTTTTACACAAGTGGGCTTATAAACTGAGTTGTGACTAAATAGCAGAGACTTTGGCCATCTGCATGGATCCAGAGAAACTTAATCCAGAGAAATCTCATCTCATGTACTGCAGAGCCAAATTGCAGTTATTCCTAGTATGGAAGAAAGGGCCACAGGATCTGGAGGGACAGGAGGACACCAGGGCATGGTCAGAGAAGATTCCAAAGAGATGTGTTTTGTTTAGTCATGATGGGTAGAGGGCAGTCACAGAAGCGTAAAGTAAAACAAAGAGAAACAAGGTCAGAAATGCCAAGGCGGGGGGAGGGGGGAGGCCCGGTGGGATGGCTCAGTGGTCTAAAGCGCGTGCTTGGGAAAGCTTAGGCGGCTTCAGGGACCGTGGTTTGATCCCCGGCACCACATGCTGTGCCAGACCTGCCCTCAGGGCATGGGCTGAGCCAGCCATAAAAATGAGTGAATAAACAAATAAAGGTTCTGAAACAAGAAAAAAATAAATAAATAAAATAAAAATTCTTTAAAAAAATGCCGAGGGGTAGGGAAAATATTGCAGTAATAATGAACAAGTAAATATACATTAAAAAGAAGCTTTGGATACTGGAAAGTAAGTTGGAGATTTATAATAAAATAAAATAGTAGGTAAACATTCAGGCAATTCTCTATGTAGATATAAAGAATGACAGATTATTACTATATGCTGAGACATAATTTAATAAAAGTTGGATTATACTCCACACTGATTAAAATTCTATTCTTTATATTTTCAGCGATAGTTTCCAAACACTGTTAACAATGTACATGTCAAAGAATTCAAAATGACATTTCTTCACATAGCGCCATCTCGGGTGCTATATTTCTCATTACCTTAATATATTCGTGACATTTATTTGAAAAATAGTTGCTATGGGGCTCATCATTGTGAATTTTCTAGGATTGTGCCTATGATTTCAACTCTTACCCACAATGTTCCATTTATTCAAGAGTAGAGTGTTAATATGTTAAATACATTTGATGCATTAATACTCATGGTTCAGGAAGCAGAAACATAACAAACATTCAGATAAGAGGAAATTTACTGGGATATTAATATAATAGCAGGAAGGACACAGGGGAAGTTGGGTCCTAGGGTAGGGAGAAATAAGGAATTGAATTTGCTTTTTTATTTACTTATTTATTTTTTGCATGTGAGCCTCCTGTTGCAGAGAGGACACTGTATGTGTATTTTGGAGAATGTGAATGCTTCAGGTGCCCACGCCAGATAGCGCAGGGCACTGTCAACTTTACAGATTTTGTGAAAAGACCGGACGTATCCTATGCTGGGCGCCCAATGCATTCCGTACAGTGCGTAGTACTATGTGGTGGAGCACCCATTCTTAGGTATCCTGTATCCCAAGACAAGGGAAAGCTCTAGCTATCTCCTCTCACTGAGGAAAGATAGGCTTGTAAAATCACATTTGAGTTACACTACAGAGAAAAAAAGGGGTAGTTAATTAGAAGATCAGTAAAATTATGGCACCTCGCTAATTCACTGTTTACTGTTAGAGAAATAAGGTCAGAAGATACACAATTGGTTTGCATTCATGCTATCATCTTTTAAAAATCCCTTTTATATGATGTTGTATGGCAATTAATGAGAAAAAAGTGAGCCTTTCAATTTTGTAATTTAATAATAAAGGATTATTGCTATCACTGATGAAAAACGATTTGAAGCAGTTGCCTGGCAGAATAATTTTCTTGCTTTCACACCTGGATAAATGGCACTTAGTGATATAAAATTTAACTTCTAAAACATTTTTCTTTGCTCTGGCCCCTGGAAGGTAGATTGTAGGTGAAAAAACAAAAAACAACAAAAAAAGGGAGACTAAATCTTAGTGTATGGATAAAAATTCAAAACCTAAAGGAGAATCTGAGAACCAGAGAAATAAGATATGGAGCTGAGCTACCTTGGGCAGGCCAGGCCAGGCCACTTCCACTGTATTAAGTTATTGGGTATAAAATTTCAGAGTGAAATTTTTGGAAATTGGGATTATCTACAAATGTAAAATCAGTTCATGAAGCGTTACTAAGGAAAAAGTAATAATACTCACCAGCAACCAGGGAAAAGTAGCTGAGAATTGTCTGGAAGGAATCGTTTTGGAGATGGCTACAGAGAGTGAGCGGCTTCTAAGGGGCTGTGGTCTGAGGGAGCAACAGGGTCTGCTCTTCTTCAGCCAGATGTAAACAGAGAGACTGGCTCTGTAATGAACCTTAGAGGTGAAAAGACAACAGAAGCCACACAGACAGGATGGGCCAGTAAGTGAGAAGCAGAGTTTTTTTTTTTTTTTTTTTTTTTTTTTTTTTTTTTTTTTTTTTTTTTTTTTTTTTTTTTATGAGAAGAACTTATTTATTGAGGGAAAGAAAGCTCCTGTCTGAGAGAGAGAGAGACAGGAGGGAGAGTCAGTCCTGAGTGGGTATCTCCAGGAAGCTGTCTCTTCCAGTGACTTTTATAAAGGAAAACCACACGACGAGGCAGGTCTAAAGTTGTGGAGAAGACATGAGAACTTGCTTATGTAGGCATGAGGTGGGACAAAACTGTGCCAACCAGTGAGATTACAAGCACCGTTGCTCAGGTAAAATTGAGTAAAATCGGGATCCGATGGGGAGGCAAGTCACATAACAAGGGGCAAGAATACATTCAGGAGCAGAGTTTTTGAACAAACGTTACATTGTGGACCAAGTGTAAAGCTGTGGCTAGCTGGTGGCTGGTGAAAAGAATTGGCTCAGGGGAAGAATGAAGAGATTGAGTAGAAGACAGGGCTAGAGTGATAGTTGCACTATCAAAAAGGTAGCTATCAGACCCAGGTCTTTGTAGCTTTACCAAGGCTAAACGAAATGAGAATTCCCTTGTAGGGTTCCATCAGGCCCCTGTCAAGTGCTCATGAGGCAAGAGTCAGGATGGGTATGGAGCATTTCTGTCATATCAGAAAGTTCAACTGGACAAAGCTGAAGCACTTTGGACAATGAACCCACACAGGCTTGGCTCCGTGTTATGGCTTCGTTCCATCTTGGTGGGTATTTAGAGACAGACTGTGTTGGGTGCCCACGTGGATCCGGACAGGAATGTTGTGCCTTGGGGCCGGCATCTCACATCACTAGAGACACCATCCTTGGGGTGCCGGTGGATATGCCAGCCAAGTACTGTGTTAACTGTGATAAACCAGACCCCAGAGCACATCCCTCTGCTTCCAGTCGTGGTTGTGCCTCAGCCCTAAAACATAGTTGACTGGTCCAGCTAGTTTGAGATGGTGCCTTATTTCTCAAAGGAAATGCTAACTATATCAGGAATTCAGTGGTAAGATCAGATTCTTCACCTTTCTCAGTTAGAGTCCTTCCCACATCTCTACATATATTGGCAGTGTTCAGCTTATCCTGGGATCACAGTAAATTTAAGACCTAAGATGAAAGCCATACATTTCCTTGAAAAACTCCATCTGTTCGTGAAATAAATTAAAAGGTAGAATCTGCATTTTACCATTTGGAAACGTTAATTCTTTGACATAGTGTATTTACTTTGACTTAGATCTTTGGGGTCCTTATCAACAATTCTTCTTAAGGATAGGGGACTTTTCCCAGTAGTTGAGTCTAATTAGGTGAAACTGGTGGGCAGTTTGGATTTGTGCACCGATTTATTAACATCTTGCTAAATTTCGCTCTCGGAAAAATGGTGTCGAGGAAGAATTCCAAAGCAACTCAGAAGCAGCTCATTTCCCCTGCTCCTTGAACTGTTCTTATTTTTAGCTCCACGGTTATTTTAATTGCATCAGCTTTCTGAGGCTATTAGGCTACTATTCAATTAGGTGTTGCTTCTGTGTACACAATGGCCCCCCTCGAAGCTTTGAAGTGCTCACACGGTTTTAGAAACATCACATTTGCTACCCAGGAATAGCTTAGTTCAGAACAATGTAGGGAAAATGGAGAGAACAGGATGCGGTTTTCTCGCACCTAGGGTTACCAGAAAGGATAATAAAAGAAGTGAGCGCTGAAGCCTTAGCAGCGCTCACCTCCAGGGTGTCCTTCCACGTGCTCTATCTTATCGAGCCCTTGTGACACGATCTGAGGTGATTATTCTCACTATATTGATAAGAAAAGGAGACTTAATGAGTAACTCACCCACCGACACAGCAATAGCGGGTGGTGGATCTAGGAGCTCTATACAAACGGATTGCATAAACCACGTTTTCAACCTGTCACATTTTAATAGACGGAGATGATTACTGGCTAAGCACAGCCTGTGCTTCCCTAACTGGTGTTTTGCTCAAGCTGGGATCGGACTGCTTTGCTTCTCATTGTCTTTGGAAGTTCTACCATGCTTTAAGACTCAGATTAAGTCTCACCTCCTCCAAGAAGACTTTCCATACATTTTCATATCTAGATGAACATTCTTCTCCTCCCTTAGTGGTACGGCCCTTTATATTTTCTTTCTTTCTTTTTTTTTTTTTTTTTTCTTAAAAAAACAAAAACAACAACAACAAAAAAATCCTTTATTTACTTATGTCTTGGCCAGCTCAGTCTGCCCTGGGGGTGGGGCTGGTACAGCATGTGGTGACAGGGATTGAACTGTGGTCCCTGCGGCTGCCTAAGCGGGCACTTTAGACTGCTAAGGCATCTCGCCAGGCTGCCTTTTGTACTTCCATTGTGGCATTTTCAGTCTGCTTTGTATTAGAATTTTGTGTGTCCTGTCAGTTGGGGAGGGCTAACCTGCTGCTTTACCTAAGTTTTATTTATGCTGGTGCCTGGAGCTATGTTTTGGATATAGTAGTAGCTGCTCAAAGTATTCCTCATGGAGGGTTTTGGAAGTTTCTTGACAATCAGCATTGGATTTTTCAGGCTCTGAGTTGAAAGGAAAAGTTGGAGCCTGAAGTCTGTTTTTCATAGTTCCTTTGGCTGCACTTCACTGTGCTTGAGGACAAGTTGTCTGTTGTCTTTTTATAGTTCTCCATTCAACAGAACACCATAGTCATGTTGCAACCCTCTGGTAGCTGTAGATATAAGGGTAACACAGACAGACTGCGTCACTCTTCCCTTGGAGCTCAGAAATTGAAGGGGAAATAGATCACTAGGTGCCCTGTTAATGTATGCGTGTAGTATAAAGGAAACAATCTGTAGGAAGCAATGTGTAGGCCATTGAAGTGATGAGCTGGTGTTATGGTTTGTGTCTAGGTGTACCTCTATAGTCTCATGCAATCATTGGGTGGCTTTGAGGGTTTGTGATTAACTCATAGCCTAAGGCTGGGATTGCAAGTGTGAATGTTACGCCCAACCTGGGACACATAATCTGCGTGGAAACATAAAGAAGGCAGAGAGGCTTGCTGGCTGCCTCAGCTGCTGTTGCTCCCTTGGCTCTTTGCTGTTTTCCATTATCATGAATGAATACCCTCCGCTATGTCTCACTCTGCCCTAGAGCCAACCGTGTATGGACCGAAACCTCTACATGGGGCTAAATATACCTGTTCTTCCTTCATTCTGGGTGTTAAATACTTTGTCCCAGCAATGAGAGAAAATTAACTGAGACAGAGAGTAGTAGAGGGAAGTTCACACAGTCGATAGGACCCTGATATACGAGGTTCGTGGGTGGGAAAGAGCATTGATTAATTCAGGCACCACCTGTCATGTGTCACAAAGTGGGTAATACAATAACAGCTGCTTTCCTGGTGTTAATTTCAATTTCCCATCATTTATGCACGACAGGTTCCATGTGTAGCGTGTGGACGTAGGCTGAGCTCTAGCAATATTCCAAGTTTTCAAAGCCTTTAATGGACTCTATTAGGAATCAGTTATGTCTGTTGTAGGCTTGTGACCTTTGAAATAAATTTGGTTCAATATATATCCACATGAAAACAGTCATATTTACCATTCATTGAATATTTATGTGACTATGTGTTAACAATTTTATTCACATTATTTAATTCTCTGAAAGAGGTGTGTTGGTAGAAATATGTTAGGCCTTAAAAACTAGCTGATCAGTGTGTTCCAAATTAGAAATACTCGAATTTGCTGTTTTACTGTGAAAGCAGCTATAGGTAATAGGTAAATAAACGAGTGAGGCCATGTTTCAAAAAGCTTTATTTCTTGGCACTGAAATTAGAATTTTCTACAAGTTTCACATCTTGCAAAATATTCTTCCTCTTAAAACAATTGTCTTAACTACTCAGATCTCTGAAAACCATGGCTAGCTCACGAATCGCATAGCATCAGGCAGGATGTGGCCTGGGACCTAGAATTCGTCAACTCCTTCCTCTCCATTGCCAGGGTGCCTGTTATACTGAGGAGGAAGCCAAAGTTGTTGGGAAGCAAAGTATAGTTAGAATTGAAAAGCCAGGCAGGTAGATTCTAAAGTCGTTTTCTCTCACTCATATGTCTCACAGAGTTAATCATCCTGCTAGGTTCACAGAATAACTTTTGAATTTGTCTCAGATATGTAAACCCTAATCACCAGCCAGACTGCATGCTTTTAAGAGGAAGCAACACTTCTACTTGTGTTATTTTTTCTCCCACAGGATAGTGGGCTCTTGGGAGACATTAAACAGTGCATAAGCGTCCTCTAAATAGTTTCTGTGAAGGTGATTTAGAACTGTAGGTTTTTGGGAATGCATAGCAATCATATTTATATTACCAACATAATTTGGCAGCTTGAAGACTGATTAAAAATATGATTAAAATTCTAGGTGAGATTCTCATGTCACATTTGTAGAATTAGTGTCATAGTATTTGTTTTCATATGCAAATCTCATAAAATACAAAAAAAGTTGATTTCCTTTCCTTTGTGGAATGAATCGCCCTTTAGTCCTCTAAACCATGGGGGATTCTTTAATTTCTTGTTTTGAAATTATGCCTGTGGAGTCAATTAAAGGTGGATAGAAAAGCCTTTACAATATGAAAATATGAGTAAATAAATGGAAGAAGCTTGAAGAAATTCATAATAATCAAATATGGGACTAGAGAGTGGGTGTCAATGTCTTGTCTCTATTTCCCTCACTTTATCTTCTTCCTAGTTACCTTAACAATCCACCATGACAAAGTTGTATTGTCACAAAAGTCTCTCACCTGTGGAACATGGCTAAATTTTATAATGGAAATTTGCTTTGTCATTTAGGGTACTAGTTAAGGCAGACATTTTCTGTAAATGAGATAGATAAAATGTAGTAACAAGGTTTGCTAAAAATGGATTTAAGATAGATATGCAATGCATTATGTTATGGTTTATGTCTAGTTGTCCCCTCAAAGGCTCATATAGTCATTGGGTGGGGACTTCTATAGACTGAGCCTTGACTCCTTAGTCACTGGGATTATGTATTTTAGTACTGATGGGATTATCAGTCTGAGTAGGGCTGGGACTATGGGTGTGGTCTAGGGTGGATATCCTAAGGCATAGAGCCTGATAGGAACACAAAGAGAGACAGAGAGACAGACTAGAGCTGTTGCTCTCTGCTGCCCTGTTTGATTGGCTGCCTCTGTCGCCATTTTTGTTGCTGTTCCGCGGTCATGAACTGGATGCTCTCTGTCCTGCTCCACTCAGCCTTGGGCCAGCCGAATATGGACTGAAATCTCCAGTAACTGTGAGCTAATAAGCCTTTCCTTCCTTCATTTTGAGTGTCAGGTATTTGTCCCAGCAATGAGTAAAACGTAACTAAGACACATTTCATACAAAAATGCCTATATTTTGCTGATATTTTAGCCTATGTCATTTTTTTACATCAATTTAAAGATGTGTCAGTGGATATCTCATTTTAGCTTTCTTCTGAAGGGTATTATGGCAACAATTTTGAAAACTACAGGATTAGGGAGTATTCACTCAAAAATGCTTTCTCTGGATCTGGACTTCAAGAATTTTAGCTTCATCTCCTAAAGACTGAATGAGAGATGTACCCTTAAGAGTACAGAGGTTAGATAATATGCAAAGAAGCCACAGAAGTTTTGAAACACATTTCTCTTTCTAGAATTTGCAGGAAGAGGAAATATTTTGATGTTTATTGTGAATTACGAATGGGCTGTTTTGAAGTTTCATGTATTTCAGGCATGCCAAAGTACACCATTGTTGAAAATTACTCCCACTGAACATCTGGAGAAGATAAGTGCTGAGAACAGCTGGAAGGAGAGCTAGCATTGCCTTTTTAGGAGTCTATAAACACATAAAGCATATTTTCTTAACTACAGAGAGTATCAGGAGCATAGATGCATAGTCTATGTGCCTATAAAACAGCCATTCAAGCTTAAAAATATGTTTCTCTTGATTGTTTGTAGGACAAGGCTGTGAAGAAAATAAATTGGGTAGGTTTTGGCCTCAGCAGCTGCTCTCCACCAAATGATGGTGAGAACTAAGGGGAAAAGAAACGAAATTTGTCTGGCCTCTGTGGTGGCTTCTCATGGGAGAGCTGGTGGCATGTTATGCTTCTTTGGAAGTCAGCCTAACTCTTTTACTTAAGGATGACTGTGCTTAGTAGAATCTTTTGGTGTCCCCAAAGAGTGAATGCTGCTTCCAATTGGGACTGTTGAATTTAAACAAGTTATTATCTTGTGGAGGTGCAATTGTTTCTTTTCGATTTTATAGGAAACAAACTTCCTGTCTTCCTGTTTTGTTTGTAGGCTGAGTATATGTTTTCATTCTCCACGTGGAAAGTAAAGAAATGAAAGATGAGCAAAGCTTGGTAAGATTCAAGAGCTCTTAAGCTTGACTAAAAGCTACCTGGATTCACACAAATGAAGTTATAGCATCTACACTATCAAGTGGAATATCATGGTCAGTGTAGTACAGAAGTGGGCTACTTGTCCTTCAGTTTTAACTGCAACACCATTATAAGTTTTGGAAGTTCATTCTTTTTTTTTCCTGTATAAAAATGCCATGAAGTTTTCTCTCATACAAAGAAGTTCATCAGACTAAAGGGGGAAAAAAAAACATTTGATTTTAAATTTCTGGCACATTTTATTTTGAGCAACTCCAATAAAGATAAAAGGGCCTTTACCAGAAGCCACACACTGAAGTTTAGCACTTTAAAATGTAACTGGTTTTGCAAATCATAATTGAGCTCTACTTAGGAAAACAGGTATCAAAGCCATGTTTACCATAAGCTGAAAGGTGAAAAATGACAGCCATCTGGAAATTATTTGGTAATTTAAAAAAAATCATAAAAATGTAAGTAGAGATTTGAGATTTCACAGCACAGGAATGCATTAAAAATTTTAAATATAAATTAGTCATTGGGCATGTGGTAGTGGCTTAATTCACTAGACATTGGCTTGGAAAACGTAAGAGTTTTCCATGTTTTTAGAGTTGGAACTTCCCATAATATATGAAAGTGAATCTTCCTTTACTAGTGCTTAGGAGACATGAGGTATAGTTCTATGAGCTTACACTTTGTGTGTGTGTGTGTGTGTGTGTGTGTGTGTGTGTGCGCGCGCGTGCGCGCGCGCGCGTGCGCGTGTGTTTTGGTTAGTTTCCTCCATTTTCCGCTCATTTTCTTTGGCATAGGGTCTCACTAAGCAGCTCAGACTCATAACAATCTTCTTGTTTTCAGCCACCCAGCACTGGGATTACAGGTGTGCACCACTAAATCTGGACTTAGTCACTAGCTCAGCATGCTCTAGGGGCCAGGATAGGCTACGCATGCAACATCGGGGATCGAATGCTGGACCTTGTGCTAGCTAAAGCCTGTGCTTAGTTCTCTGAGATATTTCACCCATCCTGGTTATTTTTCTTTAGACCTCTTAGTTTTATGCCCTAGTAACAAGCATACTAAACAAAGATCATCACTCACTATCACTTTAAATGAATCATATGCCCATTTGTGATTCAGTTTTACAACCTTCTGTTTATAAAGGCAATGATGAGGACTGATAAGATATAGTTTTGATGATATTAAGTTATACAGATAAATTAATCTATACATTTAAAATATGATTCTCACAAATTTCTTTTTAAAACAGTTTACAAATTTGAAAAATGTATACTAAGCATGTTACAGAAAGGTTGTGGTACATACATTCACTCATACAGCACATACTTCTTTCCTGGGGGTCTCTTATTATCCCAATTTTGTCCCTATATAAAATTAGATTAGGTTTAAGTTGATAGACATCCCTCATTTAAGAACTTGGATTCTGTTCTCTCAGATACACTGCTAAGTAGAATGGTCACCAAATGGGGAATTGTATGCAGTGTGTACATCTCGTTATGCAGAATAATGAAAGAGTCAAAGGAAACTCCAACCTGGTGACTTTGCTTTTATTTATATAACTTGCATGGAATACTATAATGTATGACAGAGCCTAAAATTGCAGTACTGTGCCATATGGTGAAATCGCCAGACATTATAGTACTGCACCGTAAAAGATGTTACGATAAGGCTGCACTGCTGCCCACATTTGTGTATTGGAAGTAAGTCCAAATATAGGTCATGAGTCTGAGCAGTGGGAACAAAAGTCTGAACAGTGCACAGCACTGGTAAGTCCAAAACATCGTTATACAGGTAGGCCATTAAGTGAGGAATATCTAAATTGAGATAGTGTTTTTCTAAGGTGTGAAGGCAAGTCTGGATTGCGACATTCAGTTCCATTTATTAAGCTGATTATCTTACCCTGCTACACCTACAGGGGTTCTGCTCAGGATTAGCATGATACAGAAAGAAATCCCTTAAAAGGATGAGTGTTCTTAAGACTCAGAGTTTGAAAAGCCACAGTAACACTCCTGGGTGGTATTGGAAAAATGTATCCTGTTAAATTGCCTTGCAAAATCCAGCACCAACCGTGGTCAAAGTATTGCTGCTGGAATAAGCTGTCCCATTATTTCTTTTCATAAGTCAGAGAATACAATCCAGTTCTGATATTGTGTCTAATCCTTTACCGTGGATGTATCTACTGGAGACTACAGATGGAAGTCATTGACTTCTGATCTGATCATATTCATATGTATTTATTGAACATTTACTGTGTTGGAATTTTATATAATTCGGATATGATATTGAAGAACTTCCCTTCTAGTAGTTGAGAAAGTAGACACCGGATTCTCAGGTGTTACGGCAAGTGCAGTCAAAGAACGGTTCACAAGATGCAGGCGTGATGGAGACTAGAGGATGTGAATGTTGCTTGTGGGCTGGTCTTGGCGGAGGAGAAGCATAGTGAATGACGGCAACTGGGCCCAAGTATTGAGGACAAAGGAGTGCCTTCTCAGGGGTGCAACATGGGAAGGGTCCTTCACAGCTCTGGTAAGCAAACAACCAAATGCAAGAGACGGGACCCTGCCACGCGGGTTGGTGCAGTGACAAGTAGTTCAGCTGTGATAAACTCTGAGTGGAGGAAGAGTTTATGGACAGGGCAATGAAGAAACTGACAACGATCAGGAGAGCTGTGCCTTTTTAGTCACGAAGAGGTTCTTAATCAACTACATTGCCCAGATGGATGTGTGTGTGGTCAGGAGACATGATGAGTAGGAGACCAGTTATGCAACCGGAGCGGGACTCTAGGCAGGGGCAGTCTGCTTGGGGGTGAACAACTGGACCGATGACTGGGCACCTCTGTAGGGAGCGCAGGAGCAAGGGCAGGCTTGGGAAGGCACTACTGCTGAGTCAGGGATGTCCAAACACTGGGTCAGTCACTCGGTAGTTTGTTTATCCTTCTAGTCTAGAATTTTTTAAATATCAATTTGAAAATACAGGCAATTTAAATATTGACTCTAGCTGGCCTGTTTTTTGGGGGGGGGTGTATATTCAGGGGTTTCAGATTTAAAAACAAAAAGGCCTCTTCCTAGATTTCAGACTTTGGAGTTTTTTTTTTTTTTTTGTATTTTTGAGACAGGGTCTCGCTATGCAGTTGAGGCTGGCCTTGAGCTCACTTTTGTAGCCCAGGCTGGTCTCGAACTCGCACTGATCCTCCTGCCTCAGCCTCCCGAGTGCTGGGATTACAGGCATGAGCCACCACGCCCGGCTTTGGAGTTGTTTAGAGAGTAGGAGAATATTGTGAGTAAGGGCTTCTAGTGCTGCCTGCACAGTCTGGTCTGAGCTGTAGAACACCGGGCAGAGCTAGCGGCCGCTGTCACCTCTATGTTTGGCCCCTTGTGCCACTGCTCCGCAGCACAGTCCTTCTTCCACTGCTCTTCATGATGATTGTACAGAAAATTGCACAACGCTTCACTTTGATTTGGCCAATTGAGATGCCCCTTTTAGGAAACAAGTGGCATTACCAAATGGGTCAATTCCTGGATCAATGAAAACCTGAGACTTCGCTGGCTGTGGAGAGTAAGGATATCATTTCTGCATCATCAATTTAGCAAAAGTGATGTGAAAGCCTCCAGTTCTGCTATCGAAAGCGAGTTGGCTTTGCGTGATCACTAAGCAGTTTCGTCACGTGTTCCTTCTCGATGGGGTTAAAGGCGTTGAGGTTTGGATCCTGCCCGTGCTCGCTGTACACAGCACACGTTATCCTCTCCATCTTCATTGCTATGCATATTGAGGTCAATTATGAGCTGCGGTTTAATGTCACCATGAAATTGTTCAATTATTTTCTCTCAGCTTCTAAGTAGCTATCCTCAAAGGGATTTAGATATTAATATGGGCGATTTCTTAGCAAGCCAATCGCACTCAGTGCCTCTCCTTTTGTGTTTTACCACTTTCCAATTATGAGATCCAAAATGCCTGATAAGTTGCTAATTAATAGCTCGCTATCCAATCTTCTGTATGGTTAATATTGGGGAAAGTAGATAGAGTTACTTTGCTTTGTTGTAAAATCCTGATTAGAGAAGTGAAGCTGCTTTAGTTGTTGTTTTCTGCATCTCGCCTACTACGCTCTTCCAGACCCTCTAGGGTTTAGGTTTGGTTGGTCCTAAACAGGAAACAGTTAGATTCAGCTTCCTTTTTCCATTCTCATCTTAGAGTGGGAGGACCTAAGTAGAAAATAAAACTTTCTCAGTGAATCATGAGTATCTGTGTACAAAAGCAGTGTTTATTTGCTTGCAGGTCACAAATACAATGTCCTTGGATTTCTGGTAATGCTGCCGTGTTTGTAACAAGACACACTGGGAAGTAGTTTTTTAAAGAAAAAAAAAAAAAAAAAAAGCACATATCATTGCCTAGAAATGTCTTCCAGTCGCTCCTCTCTTCTCCAAAGCCAACTACAATTTTCTTGAAGTGAAGCCAGTTGCTTTTGATCATCTTGTGCCTGCTCTTGGCTCTGGAATTGGCTATGTCTCCAGCAATGTGAAAGCGGCATAATGCCTCTGAAATATTTCAGTTCCTCCACTTATTATCCACACCATTGTGTGGATGATAATGCATTAGATATTTTTGGGCGAAGGAGTGTAACTGGGTGACCCAGTCAAGCGTTCTGTTTTAAGCAGCGTGTAGTGTGTTGTGTGCAATAATCATGCTACAGCGAAGTGCTCTTCAAGGGAGAGCTAGCTATTACAAGAAAAAGTAACAGAAGCTTGCATAAGAATGGATGCAGAAACAATTTGCACATAGATGACTTCTTGGGAAAGGAAGTATTCTAGCTGAACATTGAGGATGGGGAGTGTCTCAGTTACTCTTCTGTCATTGCTGGGAGAAATACATGACACTCAAAAAAAGGCAGGAAAGGTTTATTTAGCTCACAGTTACTGGAGGTTTCAGTCCATACTCAGCTGGCTCCAAGGCAGAGGAGCATAGAGCAGAGAGCAACAGTTCATGGCGTGGAACAGCAACAATGACGACAGAGAGAGACTCTGTCTCCTTGTCTCACCTATGTTACCTTCTTCAGGCTGCCAGCCTCAGCTTGGATGGAGCACTCACACCCAGAATTCCAGCAATATCAACACCCATAATCCCAGTGGATCACCCATAGTCCCAGTGGATTATGAGTTAATCTCAAGTCTCTAGAAGTCCCCACCCCATGATGATAGGAGACTTTTGGGGAACAATTAGACATAAACCATAACAGGGAGAATTTTTATAGGCAATTTGGTATAGGTTGGATATTCAGGTGGAAGTAGGCTGAAATCCATAGGTATCATTTCAGGGTCCAATTTCATCTTTTCGTCCTTTCCTGTCCCTACTTTCTTTCTGTCCTTTGGGAGCTTTAGCTTTCCTTTTGTACTCTCTGTCCAGGCTCATTTCAGAACCTCATGAGCCTCCATATTGCTGCTATGGTGAGCTTTATAGTTTGCCAATTTCATTTTAGTTTCCCTTGCTTAATAAATGCAGCAGCTTTCTAGGGAACTCAAAATGAAGAGCCCTAGGTTTATGCAGGAGATTTGCTATGATGGGATAAGTACTTCCCCTTGGGTGTCCTGTGTCTTCTGCTCTCTACCTCGGGGCCATGTATTTATTAAGAATATCTTGCATCTATTTACCCTCCGCCCTTTAATGTCTTCCTCTCTCCAACACTGAGTTTTGTCATCTTCATCTCCACTGTCGTCACCTGTCAGGACTTGGCCCATTTTTCCTATTCCAGGTTCGGTTGAGCAGGGCAGTGCAGGTGAACAGCACCATTATAGAGTGCTGCTCAAACATTCATACCTCATTGTGCCCAGGCTGTCTTCATGTGGTGTGGTAGGTTTTGGGGGAAAGCCAATGAAATTTCGAGTTTTATTGTTAGATCTCTTTCAGTCATACTCCGATGTCACACTGAAAGAGGTTAATTTTGAAGGAAGAACCACAGCAATGGAAGGAGATAGGACAGCAGGAACAGGAAGGTCCACAGAACACACTGGTTGTCGCTGAAGGATGCCCTTTCTAAGGAATCTGGTATCATTTCATGTGTATATCCACAATTTTGTTTTTGAACAAAAATTTGGATTCATTTTTTATTTAACTGGGAAATAATTATTGAAAACAAGGCTTATTGCAAAGTATTTCCTTGTTTTGGACCCTTTTCCATTTTTGCTTTTTTTTCCTGTTAACTCAGTAGATCCCAAGAGACTTTTGCTGCTGCTTAAAGGATATCTTATAAAAGCCGAATTGGGAGACCTGGAATGCAGCTCAGAGTGCCTCACGAGTCTTCCCCTATGTCCATTTTATGTCTCGCCTCTTCCAGCGCCTGACCCACAGGCTTCTACTGGGTTGGCTTTCCTTTCTGGTCTATCTGTTTAGACCTAGCGACCGCCCCCAGATTGCTCACCTTGTCCCCCCAGTTGCCGATCTCCATGTTGTGTCATTGTGATCCTGACCAGAAGCGCCTCATGAACTCCTCTGTCAGCATTATCCTCCAGGTTCTGACTGTCTGGGATAGGCTGGGGGTAGATCAGACAGTGATGCTCAGAGCAGAAGTGTAGATGAGGTGGTATGAGGAGCCTGCCTTAAGGCCAGAACTGTAGGCTGCCGGTCTGCACTGAGGTTCCTTCCTCCATTTCTATTTGTGTTTGATCTTTGGTTTGAGAGGATTATTTAAATCATTTCATAATATAATAGAGCTATTGTGTTCTGATCAGAACACTGTATACAAATGCAAAAGTAGATTATAAAACACACAAATGTGCATGTATACATACATTTCCCATGTTGGAGTCTTAAATATTCCCTTACTGAAGTTTTGTAAGTTACTCAAATTCTTCCTTTTGGGATGCTCTTTTAACATTTCTTTTCAAAAGTATCAAGTTCAGGCCGCTGAGATAGCTCAGCATACTAAAACTCCAGCCTAGCCAAGCTTAGGCAAACATAAGCACCACAGGCTACCTCAGCTCCACCCGTAGGGTGGGCTGAGCCGGCCACAGGGCTCAGTTGTGGTGTAAAAACCTGTAATCCCAGCACTGGGGAGGCCGAAAAACAGGAGGATCATTCTGATGACCCTGGCAAGGAGCTCAAGCCAGACAAAGCAACTGAATGGATGTATCCCCTAACCTTGAAGTCACCGAAGTTTTCAGTGCTTGTACCTATTCTTCAGGTTGATTTTTCTCAGGGAGTTGCTGCTTTCCTCTTCTTCACATGAAGAGCAAGTGGCACTGTTCCAGCAAAGTCACTGTACTTAACCATGTTGTGTCTGCATTGCCTTTATTAAAACTCACAAGGAAGACATTTCATCCAGTGTATATCATGGCAGGACTGCTTTCTTAGGGCTCAGGGCAGTGTACCCTTATAATTATTTAGGGCCTTCCTTTGCCAGGGTAGGAAATGCCTTTACTTCCCAGCTCCATGATTGAGTGGGTCTTATTCCTGTAACTCAGAGTCATGGTGTTTTTCTTGGACCAGACTGTAGGTTATTCGGGAAAGTGCCATCTCTGTTCGCTGGCTGCTGGACATATTTGGCTTTAAATCAATTTCAGTAAAAGTCCTGACCAGAGGCCAGTGGCCACATTTTGCCTAAATCAATACTGAAAGTTAAATACTTATATGGATTTAAGAATTTATTTTTTTCTCCCAATTTCTTATATTCATGCATAAGTAACAGTAAATCGTATATCTACCAGTAGTGCATGTGGTAGCATCAGAATAGTATATAACTTATTTTTTTTAAACACAAACATCTACTGTGTTTATTACTAAAACATTGAGACAACACCAATAGATCAAAAGAAATTATTATTATTAATTATTATTTAGTATAGCATCTGCAGAGTCTGCAGGGTCTCACTATGTAGATTGGACTTGTAGTGATCTTCCTGTTTTGAGCCTCCCAAGTATTGGGGTTATAGGTGCATGCCAACACACCCAGTTTCAACCGCCCTTTCAGCACACCCTGGTGGCAGGGGCCAGAACAGCATGCTGGGGATGACACCCCAGCCCCTATGCTCTGCCTAAGCAGGCACTTTAGTCCACTGAGCTCTCAAGCTGGCCCCATCAAAATTAATTAACTGGCATTAAAAATGCTATGTTTATTAATATACTGATTACTATTCTTTTGGTTATTTATCTGTACTAGAGTGAAAATGTATTTCAAAACTTTCCCTCGCAGACAGAAGACCGTATTAGTATTTTCTGTTGCCATCAGAAAAACCCAGATTCCTTGGTCTGCGTTTTAAAGCCCCTCATGGCTTTGGGACATTCTTTCCTTTAAAATTCTGATTTGTTCTCTGTTCTCTGTGTGAGTAGGTGCTACCCTGAGCACTTGATCTCTTTATCTCAAAAACCCTTTCCTCATCATCTTCTATCTTGGTAAAATTGCTCAAGTTCTCTTGCCTTCAGATTTTCTGATTTAGAATTAATGTTGCAGCTTCTCTCTGTGACATAGATTACTTCCTTCTGTTAAGCTTCCCTGTTTCTTGGCATTACTTCTGGGCTTGTATACCTATTTTTCCCATAGATTTTGTTGGGAAGGAGATTGTAATTCTTATACATTGCTGAGGTAGCTTATTTAGTGTCATTTTCCATCTCTCTAATCTACATGAAGCCAGAGTCCACCTTCATAGCTCCAATTCCATGCTCTTATTTGTTGAAGATGTGATGGTCTAGATTCAACAACAGTCGAGCCGCAGCTTACCCTGTGCCTTATGTAATTCCTAGTGTAGTTTCTAGAGGATGGTAAGGCCTAAGAGAAATTCATTGTATTGAATTTTTATTGACTGTAAATAAGGAGTCTGTGCAGGCCAAAAACAAAGGAAATGACTTGTCAAAATCCTTTGGAACATTTTCAAAGTCAGTAGCTCTTTGCTATGAATCTTATCTAGCAGCATAAAGGACTTGGAATCAAATACAGTAAGGAAATATTATTCCAGGCAGCAGTGTGTATTACAGGGTGTTCTTAGTGACCTCCACAGCCACTACAAACCCTTTTCTTTTACTATTTTTGTTTTCTGCTCAGCTGGCCACAGCATCACTAAGCTCGGATCAATAACGGTGTCATTTGCATTCCAAGCAGAGTACCACCAATTGACTTAAGAAGACCATGCGGTTCTGCTTTCATCACTTCGGGTTTTATTGGTCATCATTACTGTCTGTTTAGGGCTTCCACAATTTGCAGAGCTTTTTTTTTTTTTTTTTTTTTTTTTTTTTTTTTTTTTTTTTTTTTTTTTTTTTTTTTTTTTTTTTTTTTTTTTTTTTTTTTTTTTTGCAGCTTCTACTTATTATGATTGGGATTGTTTTTCCAAATCTACTTTTGGGTAGAAATGATTTTACATTTTGGGTTGCAAAGTGACATTGAAAGGTGTACTTTTTTTTTTTTTTTTTTCACTGTTCCTAGGACTCTAATGGAAAAAGAAGTATATCTTATCTTCTATCAGATTGTGCAATTTTTCTGAGTCTGTTATTGTTTTGAAAAAAAATTAATTAAAAATGCTGTCTGATTTTGATTTTGTTTCATTTACTTACTGTTCTTTCTTTATTGATTTTCTCACAAATTAATTGAAGATAAGGAAAGCTCCAATGCCATCTAAAACAGTATCAAAATTTTATGGAAATCCATCCTTGCGCGTCCTATACAATGAATGCCTCCGGCCAGTCTCTCCAGTCTTTCATGGCTGAGAGCACGGAAGAGTGTGCTTGCTACGTTGTACCCGCGGTCCGCGTATCACTGAAAAATCAGATGTGTGTGTTGCTCCATACTTCTTTTGATAAAGATAGCAGCTGCCTGTAGTGCTGGTTGCACTTCCTAGGTCGAGATCATGTGCTGTTTAGGAAGTACTGGATTTTACATAGTAAGAAATAGTTTAGATGAGGTTATTATAAATACCATTCATTTCAGAAAAGGAGCATATCCTAGTCACTTTTCTCTCCTTGCTGGGACAAATATCTGACACCTAAGCTTCGGGGAGGAAAGGCTTATTTAGCTCACAGTTACTGGAGGTTTCATAATTTAAAGCAGCCTCACTTACATAGCAAGACCTTGACACTCTATGCTCATGTGTCCAGGATGATTAGCTCCATACCTCTGTGTGAAACTGCTGCGTGGGGTTTGGGGTGTGGAGGGGTGGGCCTCTGACTGCCGGTTCTGTCAGTTTAACGGCTTGCACCTCTCTTGGCCACGCCCCCTCAAGCCCCGCCTCTGGAGCCACGTGCTTGACAGCCCCAAGACTTACATGAGGTTTTGGGGGGACAACTAGATACAAACCACAACAGGGCTCTTATGTTAAACTGGGCGTGGAGGTGCAACCCTGTAATCCATGCACTTGGAAGACTTAGGCAGGAGGAACCCTGCAAATTGAAGACCAGCCTGGGATACAAAGTGAGTTTAAGGCTGGCCTGACCAGCATTGCAAGATCCTGTTTCAAAATAAAAAAGGTCTGTTGATTCAACCTTCTTGCTACCATTTTAAATTTAGACTGGTCCTTTAATTTTGTTATTCTTTAAAACACTTGTTGAGCGCCTACAACGTGCTTAGCGTTGAGCTGGACTCTGAGAGGTACAAATGTAGCATGTGGTGTTTTAATTAGAAAGAACACTTTGTTTCACTTATGTTTTCTTTCGGTTGTGCAGTTCCTGCTTTTGCTCTTTTTGTACTGCAAATCTAAAACTCAGGACTCTGCCCTTACCTGGCAGATTCTGTGACACTGGACTGTGTTTCTGGCTGCATTTTCTTATATATGTTTCTTTTTCTTCTATGCAAAAAGCTGATTTTCTCACCCTAGAATTTCATTTAAAAATTGACGTATGCAGCAGAGCTTTTGAGCACACGATTTTGGGTAACGTAATTTTTGTCAAATTGTAAGCTGCGCAGCTATAATTTTTCCATTGCTTTTTACAATCTAATATTTAACCACATAATATGAAAAAAAATATAATTTTGAATTTACATTTGATTCTTTTCTAAAACAAGATGTTATAGTCAGGCTCTTGTGTAATGACAGGCTATTACTAGCAATAGGATTTTAAAATATCGTTCTCTAGATTTGTGGGAATGAATTCTTTTTACATTTGTATGGAGTCAGATGTTGACATGTTACTCAACTGGAAGTCTCCAACTTTAAATAAACCTAATCCCACCTACTCACTTCATGTAAGATAAACAATAGAATACTTCTAAATGACATGAGTCGGAAATCATAACGTACTTGTCACTTTTTACCTGTTTAGACTGATCGTTGGTGATCACAAACTTACCTTCCTGGAACCATATGCCTTACTGCAAATTAATTTCTAAAGCTATACTCTTGTACTTACGACTTGAAATAACATCAAGTGAGCCCACTGGCGTTCACTCTTAATTGATGAGATTCCTGATAAAACTTCTCATGGAATACCTGATCTTTTGTGGAGAAGGAAGTGAAAGTTGGTTTGAAAATGCTGCATTGTGGGGCAGCTTCTGAAGGGCTCTGGCTCCCTGGAATGCCAGTTGGGGAATGGCAAAGGCTAATGCTCAACAGATGGCAGAGTCCTAAAACCTATAATAATGGTTGCAGTTATTTTCATTACTGTCATTTGGTGACACATACAATAGTGCGAAAAGGCTTGAACTGGGTAATCATAGTAAATATACTCCAAGGGACCAGATGCATTTCAAACAATCAAACGGTGATGGATATTCAGGCTGAGTGCCACTTCTGTACATATTCTAGGTGCATTTATTGCTAGGGATTAGAAGCCACATTACTTGTTGCAGAGAAGAGCTCCATTTCCCCTTTTAGCAATAACAAGCAACGAAAATTGACATCTGTTGTAACACAGACAGATTATTTCCCATCCCTTATGATTGTGTGTCATTATCATGCATATAAATTTAGTTTGCAGATGTTCAACGTCAGAGATCAAAATACCAATTTTGCCTACAAAGGCATCGCGATGGATACCGAAAACCTAAGCACTTTTGACAATAGGTAAGTTAAATCTTTCAGAGCAGTGACAATAAAAAACATGAGATTAGGAGAAAAGACATCACAAGGCATCAGAAAGAGATATGTGTCAGACAATTTTAATATTTGCATTTTCGGTTTGGTAAAAGCATCATGCTGGATTCTAATTCCCAGAGGGTGTAATAATTTGGAGTATCTCTGATATTTATTTCAATACAATGAAAAAATGAGGCCATTTTTCCCCTTGAAAGACAGACTCTGTCTTTCTAGATAATTAATTAGATGACATTTGAATATTCATAATTCTTCTGTGCCTAATAATATGGAAAAATTGTTCTTGGTGATTGCACATAGGAAGAAAGGAAGGTGGGTAACAGAGCCCCACAGTGACCCCATTAAACACGATACCATAGAAAGTCTTCCTTTTGAAGGGTTTAATACTGAATTTAATGTTGCAATTGGTTCTATACATAGCACTTGCTACTTGCTTCAATTTAAGATATGTGGATGGAAGATGAGAGAGAAGATATTTATATTTTGTTATACAATATCAAATGTCTAAGAATACAAAAGTAATTACATTTTATAGGAGATACTTTTCTTTTGTTCCCCACCCTAAGCAACCCCAAACCACAAACAACTTCAACTAAAGAAACAGGAATCACTTATTTTAACAATATCTGTGCCTGCTTCAAAGACCCTGTTAACAATGTGGATGTATTTTGCATTTGCCTCTGGGGACTTACCACATATTAAACCACTCCTCACTGTGACATTTTAAAAACCGTTTCCTCTGCTGAGCTAACAACATAATGGGGATGAAGAAAACAGTCTGGAACAAGGGCGGCATAAAATTCTTGCCAGGCATTGAAAATTAAGGCATGATTTTTTAACCCTCTTTTGGTAATGGGCAAAGCTGCGGGACTGCTACCCCATTGCTGTGCTTTTCCAAAGCTTGCTAAGAACTTGAAATGCTTACACGGTGTTGTAGGTTCAGACTTCAGGGTGTATCCTGTTAGGTTCGTGAATATGTTAACCATGAAAATCAAGAAAATATCCCAATAAAAATTAGCCAAAACGCTTATCAAGATACACAGTTTGTAGGATGTTGTGGTTCAAAGATGAAAGTATACAGTTTACTTGCATATTAAAATATCTTTATTTTATTTTTCCCATCATATTTTTCTACCCTAAAGAATAGAATAATCAACTCAAAGAAAGAACTTTCTACCTGAGTAGTGTGGAATCGAAATGGATTATTTTAAGCTCAGTGACGATACCTTACATAGTCATACTTGACATGGTATTTGCATATATTATTACTGAGCAAGTGTTTGACGGTTGCCATGTGGTGATTTTAGCTCAAATGAGTTAAAAGCACTGCTTAATTAAGATCGATGGGGGTGCTGCATCAATACATTTTTTTTTTTTAATTTGGATGCTCTCGCTCTATGTAGTAAACATTTACTAGTGACAAATAAAAAATAATAAGTCCCTGTTTTCATCAACTAAACTAATGAACTTCATTAGTTGGTCATGTTATCAGTATAATTACTACTGACCACAGTTTGCCCTTGGTTATTAATGAAACAGACTTCTGCCACTTAGGTGCACTGGCTAGGAAGAGAATAACTCAGCATAGTTCTGAAAATATATTTGGCTCTCTTCTGTCACACTCTTCACATTTCTTAAAAGCATTGAGAGTCTCTGTTTTACTTCACACTCTACATCGGCAGTATTTCGCAAGTATTTTGATTTATCATACCTCCTGTGCTAGCAGTGTCCCTATGGCTTATTGTTGTGCTCGCTAAAAAAGAGATGCAGACCCAGGCAGAAGGCATGGCGAGATAAAAAGAGAGATGGAGGTGGGGCAGCTGTAGGGCCAGGAATGCAAGATTTTGGTGGCCACAACCAGGCAGCAAGAGGTAAAGAAAGGTTCTGTCCAGGGTCTCAGAAGAAGCAGGGTGTTGCAAACCCACCACTGAATTTGAACTTCTGCCTTCCTGATTCTCAAGTCGAGTTTTATTATTCTGAACCACTCAGCCTGTGAGACTTGTTCTAACTGTTCATGGAAGTTAATACAGATTTCTCACTCGAATTGTCAATCATGGTGGACTCATTCACCGCTAATGAGGAAGGTTTGATTGGCGGATGTCAGGGATAACTTGAAAGCTCAAAAGTCCAAGTATTGTTTGTTAGGAATACTTTTTAAAAAAGGAGTGAAGTTTGTAAGAGAAAAATAAAAAAGAGTGGGGATAGTGGCAGAGATGTGGAAAGAAATGGAAAGTGTATATAGAAATAAAACATAAGATTTTGAGATAACTGCCCCAGGAAAAACGACCTTGTTTTTATATTTGAAAAGTACGTGAGGGTTTAGTCATTTTCTTATATACCTTTTGGAAGTTTTTCATTCATTATGTCTCATTAGTGGTAGAAATTTCCCTACCAAAATACCACCACAGCTTTCAGATAAAATAGACATAAAAGTAAAATTTGCTTTTACTGTGACATGACAAATGATTCTATATCATTTTCATAATTTATAAAACAATTCAAATAGTCATGCCATGTGTATTGACAGTTACAGTAGAGAGCTTTAGATTCAACTTACAAACCACTTGCATAAGTAAGCAGAACCCTTAAATGAGAATTTTATTATACAGCAGTTAGTCATATTAAGTCCAAAGACATAAATTACTATTTCTCATCATTGTACAAATAGTTGATATCCATTAACTATGCAAGGTCAATCAGAAAAATCTTAGAAACAGGTGTGGAACCAACCAACACAATTCCCAGATAAAATTCTATGGGAATTGTTTTCTTTTTATTCCAAAATGGTAAGGCAGACACTGTATGTCTGAAATGCACAGCTCACTCCTTATAGATGAATAGAGAGCTCCAAAGATTGGCAATAGAAGCATGAAAGAAGAGAAATACAGCCTGAGCTAGTTCAAGGCTCATCTCAGAAGAGCAAGAGTCTTTCGAGGGTTCTTGTTGGGTGAACTGAGAGGCAGACTGACTGGCATTGTGAGTTAGGAGTGCGTTTCTGTAATTTTATTGATTGATTGATTGTGTACTTTTAGTTGTTGCAGGGTTTCTCTATGCTGCTCTGACTTCTGCTGTTCCTCTGGTCTTCAGCCTCCCCAGTGCTGGGATTACAGGCATGCACCACTATGCCTGGCCTCATTGGCTGGGTCCGTGGGCCTGGGAATGGGGCCAGCATAGAATGTGGTGTTGGGGATTGAACCCAGGTCCCTGTGCTTGCCTAAGCAGGAGCTTTTAGTCTGCAGAGCTATCTTGCCAGCCCCCTTCACTATTTTTAGAAAGGGTTGAGAAGAGCAGAGTTTCTTGGCCCCAAATACATTACTACTGGTGACTATCGAGGGACAGTTTTCACACTGAACATCACAAGGGACATCCTATCATTTGTGTGTTCGCCATTATGTTCTGGATTTTATTGATCTCATGATGAAAAGCAACCAAGAAATTACCTTGATATACCACACGTTTAGCTTATTTTTTGAAGTTCTGAGACCATTTTGTTTTCTGTTAATTTCAAAATAATAGACTGAAGTCTTCTGGTTTTTGACGTTCTAGGAGAAGACTACTTGTGTTTTGCTTTCTGCTAGATAAAAGAAAAGCATTTTTTCTAGGAAGTGACTGAGGATCCTTATTTTTGCTGGTCTTTCAAATCCCTCCCTGAAGAAGCCATAGAGCTCTTAAAATGTACTAGTTTGATTTAGAGGTACTGCTGTTTGAGATGGCCAGAAGTTTGAACTTTAATTTTAGTTTATTTGCTTCACAGTAAGAGCTGTGAAGAATTCATAACCTTTTATTTTAAATGGCAAATTACTAACAGAGTGAACTGTACTTTGTAATCTTTTGGAGATAATTTTGTTGCAATTTCCCATTTGGCTAAGAGCATTAAGACCGACAATTCCAAGTTAAGGAAGAGGTAAGCATTTTCCTCTGTACTTTGTAACAACCAGGCAACTTTCTGTAAGCCCACACAGCATGGCCTGTGTAGGAAACCTGAGCACTACTGTCTCCACAGCGCGGCAAGGCTGAGTTAGCTCGGAGCTGACGTTTCTACGTCGTGTCGTACGCCTACCCACGCTCTTCCGTGTTCTTGTCACTTCCTTACTCCGCCTCCAAGCCTTGTGCCTCACAATTAATGTCATCGGAGGTGCGCTGTTGTTCTCAGCACTTTGGCTGAAAGGCAGGTGGGGAAGTAAATATGGCTTGATGGGTTCTGTGAGGTCTGCTTAGCCCCTACTCTCGGATCTGCCCGCAGATCCTTGGCCTGTCGGTTGCCCCTGTCTCTCTTTGAGTTAAACCATTGTATTTGCAGAACACGTTTTTAAAAATAAAAGCATCATATGAGAAGGAGAGCCATTCCCCAGAGTATTTCCAGAGACCACGCCTCCGCAGAAATGGGTGCGAAGCAAGACAGCTTGAGAGCAAAGGAGACTGAGAAGGATTTTCATTCGGGATCACTTCTAGTGGGGATCGGGTAAAGCAACCAAGCGAAGGGCTCCGAGTTACCAGGGTTCAGTGTGACAGTGTGAAGAAAGGCGCTAAAAATGGGAGGGAAAACGTTAAGACTGTGCTGTATTCACTGGACCCTTGGGCCACTTTTAAGAAATATGCTTTCAGTAATTCAAAAACGTTCTCTTGGCATGGTGTGGTCCACAATTTTGCTGAATTCAAATGGAGTTCGTGGTGAAGGGGCGGTGACCGCTGGAGGAGCTGTCTATGCATCTAGCCATCACGTGACATCTGCTCCTCAGCAGGCACTCGTCCTTGGTCTCCCACCCTCGTAATCACACCGAGAGTTATTTAAAAATGATGACATCAGTGAAAGTTGAAGCAGTTTATTTGTGTTAGAAAGTTTCCAGGAGTCATGATCTAACTCCAAGGAATGGTGATTTCAGGATAAGCCAGGTGCACTTAGAAACATTTCAAGATTATGAATTTTTAGAATATTAAAGAATAATATGAACAACTTAGGCTATAATAGGGGTGATAGTGGGCTCTAGAGTAGCACAAAGGTCAGCGAATATGTGAAGTGTTTGAGTATCTTTTCTGTTTTTCTTCTGTCCCTCCCCTCCCCTTCCTTCCTGTTCCCTCTGCTCCCTTCCCGCCATCTTCCACCTCTTTCCCCTCCCCTCCCCTCTTCTCCTCTCCACCTCTCCCTTCCCCTCTTCTTTTCTTGCCTTTTCTTTCATATCCCCTTTCCCCTCTCTCCTGTCATTTCCCCTCCTCTCCTTTCTTTTACACCCCTCTTCAGACTCCTCTTCATTTAGTCCATATTTTCTGTCATTTTAAACTTTTTTTGGATGCTTATAGTGGTAATCTAATCAGCCAGTTCACCGAAATTGACTGCAGTAAAGGCTTTTGTAGTCAGTCCATGCTTTTTCATTCTGTCAAAAATATTTGTGAAAAGATAGAGTATTGTAGGAATAATGAAGACAAACTTGGCTAACTTGGATTTTATGAGCTTTGTTAATACATTGCAATCTAACAATATTGCCTTACTCAGGTTTTACTAACAATAACTTAATAGGCTCTGAGTTTATTGGGGAACCTTGTCAATTCTACAACCCAACAATACCTTTGCTTTCTGTCTGTCACAATCTAAAGAGAATATTTGGAGTATTCTCTGTTCGTGTTATGTTTTCTTTTGATATTAGGCCACTAATTATTCTGTTGGTATTCTGTTTTCACAGCATGGAAAATTTATTTATTAAGTCGTTTTCCCAGCCTGGTATCATTAACCTTGCTTTGTAGATAAAGAGAGATGCAGAGGTCAGCCATCTTGGCAAATGTTTTGTCCGCTCATGGCTACTGCTGATGTTAGATAAAAGTACTGAAAACTGTAGCCTCATTTTCTTATTTACTTTAAATTAGGGCTCAGTTATGCACTAAGCAACTGTATGCTGCAGTGAGACTGCTTTGTACAGACTTATTTTGATTCTTATCTCAATAAATCATTAGAAGGCTCTCAGTAATTTTGCAAATTAGCTCTACTTTATACATCTGTTTCTACAATTATACAACCATGCTTTAGTTTCTTGCTATTGATACCTTGGATCTTCTTTACTGTTTAGATTCAGAGGGGTTTCTTTCTTCCAATTTTTAGCTCTGTCGCTTTAATTAACTGATTGGAATAGTCATTGCCATAGTTGGAGATATGCACCTTTTCTCTGAATCAAATAAACTACATTTTGAATGTTAGCAAACCCAGCAACTCAAAAGCTTACACATTGTCTGTTGTCTAGGGCTTTCTTGGTACATTTCAAAGGAGAGATTCTCTATACTTGCTTCAATTTGCAAACATCTGGAGTAAAATAATGTGATAATTACAAGGCAACATGGGTTCATCAAAAACAGAGCATGCCAAAAATCACTTAATTTCTTTCTTTGATTTCTTAACAAGCTGAATGGGAACACAGTGGGCATTTTTATTTTAGTAAGACACTTGATGTAACTTCTTAACATTTTTAAAGGGTTAGGAAAAATGCAGATTAGGATAAATAACCCACTAATGTAAGGTGTTTTTTAAAGAAGAAGCAAACAATAGTTACTTACCCATGACTTTGTGCAGGAGTCTGAGAACTGAGGAGAGGTTTCTGAGTAAATTTTATTATGTTTGTTATGTCTTCTTCAAATATCTTACCCTTTTGAATTTTGGGTATATGTATAATATTTTTCTTATGCTTATACAAGTTAGCTGGGTATAGGGATTTGATTTTAAGAAATACAATCTGGGGGCGAGCCAGATAGCTCAGCAGATTACAGAGGCTGCATTACAGATGCAAGAATAAGGGTTTGATCTCCAGTGTGCCATGCCAGCCCCGTCCCTGGGGTGTGCTGAGATGGTGACTGAGATTGGGCGTGGTGGTGCACATGCATGGGAAGCTGAAAACAGGAGGATCACTATGAGCCTGATCTGTGTAGACCCTGTACTAAATTAAAAAGAAAGAAAGAAAGAAAGAAAGAAAGAAAGAAAGAAAGAAAAGAAGTAGAATTTGTAATTTTCCTTCAAGAAGGAAAAGCATATACCTTCAATAATAATTTTCACTAGAAAATTGCAGAAACCACACACACACATACACATGCGCACATACACACACACACACACACACACACAAATCATGTACCATATATACTGCAAGCCCATAAGCTTAGATATTTGTAATAGTATATGTGTAACTTGCAATCCATAATCGTAGTTTACACATACAACTCATGTCCTTTGATATTGTTAAATTTATTTCTGTCTGGAATTTATGTATATATATATATATATACATATACACATATGTACATATATATATGCAAAAATGGAAATACACCATGTTTTCTATAAAAATTATTTTTACTAATAATTTACTATCAAACATAGTCTCAGGTAAAATGTACTCTTATAGCATTACTTAAGATGCCAACACTACAGTATAATTTGTCAACTCACTTCTTGTTAGGTTGATAATGTCATTGTTATTGTTACTGTAAACCATAGTAAGATAACTACATTTGCTGTGGATTCTGTTTTCTCATCGCATAAATGCCTGGGTATTTTATTATTGGGTTAAGGGTATTAACATTATAAATAATTTTTGGGACCAGGGAGATAGCTCAGTGGCATAAGTGCCTCCTTGGCAAGCATCAGGTCCTGATTTCAATCCCCGGTATCTCTTCACAATTCTTTTTTCTTTTTGTCTATTTGCCTTCTAAAAACTGAATTTATATTCCTGTTAGCTGTTTATAAGCTTGTCTATCTATCCATCTAGCTCTATCATTATATATATATATATAGTATATATATATATATATATATATATATGTATATATATGTATACATACATCTCTATAGATATCTAAGAACTTATACACTTTTTTTAAGGAAAGGAAAAATTTTCCAACAGAAAATATGAAATTCACTGAAAAGACTGACACAATGAGAGTTGCCATAAATATTTCAGAAATTCCCTGTTTCATTATGCAGCTGTGATGAAACAATTGCCAAGCATAGCCTTAAATTGACTTTTCTTCTATTTCTGTCTAAAGATTTATCGAAAGGAGAGAGATTCATTTTCTGGCAGTTATTGTTCTTACTGAACATCCAGAAATATGAATTATTCTGTGCTTTAAAGTGACATTAAATTATATTCTTTGTTAATACGTTCTGCCAACTAAGGTATTTTAAATAGTGTTAGAGATGAAAGATTCTGGTTGTTTCTTCAATTTTAATATGGCAGCAGATAGAGTCTCTTAGACTCAAGTGTTCAGTGGCCCTGATTTTCCATTCCCTTTCTTTTTCATTTTTGCTTGTTGTGCCTCATTAAAATTTCAAATAAAGCTGTGTGACACTGATTGGAGTTGTTTCTTCTGTTGGGGGGAAATGTACACATTAGATGCCCAGAAATTCATCTGCACTGAACCCTGCTATGTGTTCGACCCAATGAATTTTTAGGAATGGGATTGTGGAAGCCACGTTTTTAATAAAACTGTTATTATGGCCTCTGCCGGAAGCAGTGTGTGTGGTGACTGACTGGGAGGGCTTGTGCCTGCAGACCTGTCGTTCATGGGCTGTGTATCCAAACACTCTGAGCATATTTACTTATTTGAATACATAATGATACAAACTCCTTATGGATTGAATTGAATTATTAGTGCTGGGGACCTAGTAAGCTCTCAACTAATGATAACTATCTCTGCATGACCTGCACTGTTCTTTTGGATGATATGGCATAGTTCTTTCTATGTCATTTACAGAAAAGGCCAACCTTTGCTTGCTCCAGAGTACTGCATGGCTTTGGAACAGTTATGCTGAATTCTAAAACAGCTTCTGTCTGTATTTCTTTCCAGCCCACCCTCCTCCTCTCCCTCCCTCCTGCTTTTTCCTTCTCTAACATTTTCTGAGAACCACTGGAGTTCCATACACTGCTGGGAACAGGAGAAGGAAAAATGGTTAGGCTTGCTCTTGGAAGGAGCTCACGCTTCCGCGCAAGAGACTAATATTAATCAGATAGTTACACAATTAAATATGAACAATTAAGCATGCTAGCTGAAGCATAATGACAGATTTGTGACTAATAAGAATATATGGGATACTGAAGGGCTTTCCCAAAGAAATGAAACAGGAATTTAAAAAAAAAAGAAAAAGTGGAAGGTTAGAAACAGTCTTCTAACTAGTCTTTCCATTTTTCGCAAATGCCCTCATAGAATCTATTTTCTATGAAGCAGCCAGTGTGACCCATCTAAAATAAAAGTGCGATTACATTAGCTTCCTGCTCAAATCCCTCTCATCTTGATTTCCCATCTCAGCATAAATCTTGACTTAATCTTACAGAGCTCTGTGTGGTTGCTGGCCACCTGCCTGTCTGACCTTGTTTTTTGGTGCTTTTTCCATACACAGTCTTTGCACAACAGGTAAACTCATTGTAGTCTTCGGTCCTGCTGTTCTCTGCCACAGTCTTCAATGGATAACCCTTTGCCTAATCAGCGAGCTCTCCTTCCTGACTCTACATAGAATAATAGCTACACTGACCCTAACCTCACCCATGACCCTTAAACTACATTTATCCCTGGTCCACATTTTATAAATTTACTTGTTTATTTATTATCTGTTCTCCCACCCAACTTGTTGAAAATTTCATTGGATTAAGGGTTTATACTTATTCCTGAAGTTCCAGCTGTGCCCAGGAGAGACTTATCATTAGCAAGCACTCATTTAATATTTGGGAAGTGGAGAAAGCAAGAATAGACGTGGTAATGGGATCATTTAGACAGAAAAGTAGCCCGAGTGCGAAGGCCTCAGGCAGGTGGAAGAAAGCACGTGAGTGAGCGGAACCTTGGGGAAGGACGCTGCTACTGTAGAACGCAGAAGAGCATCTTGTGTGGTAGAGCCATGAAATGTGGGCCAAGACTGAATCATGCACTCATCCAGGGCTTTTTCTTAAAATTGAAAGAAAATATATTAAAGTAAATTGAAGAGAGGGACTTGGTCAAGATTCTTTTTAAGTGCTTATTCTGGCTGCATGGTGGATACCAAATTTAGAAATGGGTACACTGTGACTATGGGTGACCAATTAAGAGTCTGAGACAACTATGCCAAGAGATGGCAGCCGCTTCTGCCAGTGACTTCTGTGTGCAAGGAGACAGGGTGTCTGAGAAGAGAAGCTCTCCGTGGCAATGTCTGGAAAAGGTTTTTCATTACAATTGGCAATGGGGAGGGGAGATTTTATTTTACTTTTGGTACCAGGTCAAACTCAGGACCTTGTGCTTGCCAGGCAGGCAGGTGCTTAAGCCACTGATCTATCTCCTAGGTCTTTTTTTTTATTTTTTTTATTTTTATTTTTTTTTAATAGTACATGTGGTACAGGGCTTCCCCAGCACTGAGATTACAGGCATGTGCCACCACATCAGGTTTTGGTGGCCAGCTCAGTTGGCCAGCAGGGCATGTGATGCTGGGGATCGTACTGGTCCCTGTGTTTGTCTCAGCAGGCTGCGGAGCCATCACACATGCCCAGGAGGGGAGACTTTTCATTGGAAACTAGTGAGTAGTTATCCTGCAAGATAGAAACCAGCTTTTTAATGCACAGCACTCCACTCCAAAAAACAAACAAACAAACAAAAAAAAAAACAGAACTAAAGAACCCCACAATCAGTGGGGCTGAGGTTGAGAAACTTTTAGAGAGAAACTTCTCTGCTACTGAGAATGTTTCTTTTCGAGTAAGCATCTAGACCTTGATATTGGAGGTAGATATGGGAGTGTAGAAAGGAGGTATTAAGAGTGATCCTAGATTTGGGACATTCATAACTAACTGGATTAACGTTTCGTTCATTACAGGAATCTTTATATGTCAAGGAGTTTAGGGAATACATCTTGTTTGTTATTTTCATTTAATTAATTGATGCCTCTGAGGCACCGGGCTCTGTTCATATAGCTTCTTGTTTGACACTGATTCTCAGAACAGGCTTGACAGAAACAGTCATGTAATCCATTTTTTAGAAAGTATCAGCAGTATACTTTCACAATTTCGAATGGTTACCCAGTACATGAAATTCAAAGGTAATGAGATATTTTAATAACTTTGTACACAAGAGCCAAAAGAACTCTCCCATGCATCCTTCCTTTACAATCTTTATGTGTTTGTATTGGCAGGAAGAAGCCAATTAGTTACATTGTGTGGTAGAACAGACTTTCAGACACTGAGAATTTTGGGAGTTTTGCACTTCACTTGCAAACTAGGGAAGGAGCGAGAAGCAATGAATCAGGACTTACCCTTTTGCTAATGTATTGTTTTTCCCGGAATTGTAATCACTGTCTCATTCTTTCAATTTTGAGGGCCTCTTGAAACTGTACAAATATTTAACCAAATATCTTTATACATTAGATTGGAATAAGATGCAGAGATTATATTCTTTTCTATTTTAGTTGTTTGAATTTATGCTTGACCCACTGCACAGAATTCAAGTAATGTCTCCATGGGCCTCAATTCAAGTTATCTGGATATTCTGTTCTTTTCCTGCTCACTTTGTGTTAAGAATATGGTAGAACCAGAAAATTGTCAAAGTGGAATGTTTTCTTTTTATAGCTTACTGTCTTTAAGCAGAGTAGGCTTAACTTGTATAAGAGCGGTGATATTAACCTTTGGGCTGCCCATTGGTGTTTTTTCTCTCTGCAAAGAAAACTGAGAATTTGTTGAACATAACGATAGGATTGTGAACATGGATACATTTGGCTGGTGTTCATGGCACCTCTGAGGTGGCACACATTTTGGAAGGGCATGGATTTCTGTTTGGAAGAACTTAGGGCCTGTATGGAGCTAGTGCCTCCCTGTCTTTTCTCTGCATTCTGATTGACCTCTAGTTTGCTATCACTCCCTTAACATAGGCAATGTTTTCTGTTTTCCTCTTAACATCGCTCCGTATTTAGGGAGTAAAACATCACTATTTGTCAATTTCAAGCCCTTTACCAGTGTTTCAATTAATCCTGGTTTTATTTTGTTGGTGTTTGTTTATGCAAATAATGCTCAGTGCTTGTTCAGATAGCTTGTAATGAGATCAATAATTTACGACTTAATAAGTTTGCGAGCCCAAGCTTACCCTATTCCAGCCATGTGTGTCTTAGTTTTAGCTGTACCTACATTGAGTAACTTCATTGATTTCTATGGATTAATTAAGCTGCAAAGTAGAATCTGTATAAACTTGACATGAAGAAGTATCAATGGGATATTTCCCCATCACTTTCTAATTTAGTTTTCAAGTGGAAAACGATAATATTCCAGAAATATAAAATACTATTTCACATGGTTGCTTACAAAACAGAGAATTATCTTATGATACCTTCATCAAATTTGGTAAGGTAGTTTGGATATTATTATCATCATCTCTATCTTGTCGGTAAGGAAACTAATATGAGAACTTGAGTCTTGCTTCAATTACATACAGCCAATAAGTGATGAATCTGGATTGACAGCCCAGGACTCGAGGTTGCTCAGTGCCCTTTCCTGGATCCCGTGCTGCCTCCTGGATAGAGCTTTCCCACCCACCTGAGGCCGTGCCATGCTAGGTTGATATATTGATCAGCCCTGAGGGTGGTCATTGTGATCCTTGATCTCTAGCCGTGAGCACCTCTCTTACCATGGCTGACACAGCTCTGTGATATTCTGGCAGATTATGGAAGAAGAGAAACTTCCTCAAGTCAGGGAAAGAGTTTTGGGAATGATGACTAGGTTCGTAATAGCCTTAAAAATGTGAGTCTTGGAAATGTTCTCGAAGTGTCCATTGACCTACCCTCTTATACCAGAATCTATTTCCCTCTCTTGAACCGCAAGTTGCCCCTCCTATGTATCAGGCTTGCCCAAAGCCAATGATAACACCTATGACACCCATTACACAGCCCCATCCTCTCTTGCTGAGGGGTCCAAAGGTAACCAGTGGTTACAACAGCAGCCAGCCAAATCTCACAGGATTGGGACTCTGGGGAGAGAGAGAATGTTGCTACTTTCCAAAATGGAATGTGGAAACCTGAGGCTGGGCTTCCTGCACCGTTTTGATACCCCATGTAGCTAAAAATGGAGACCAACGGTGGAACTGAGGGGAACTGAGAGAGAACTGGAGTCCTGCTGATATTGCTGAGTATCAAGCTGAGCAAAAAGGAGATATTTTGTAACTGAGAACAAGATGAACCAGTAATTTGTCCTTTTAAGATGATTGTGTTCAATTGTTGTCATGGAAAACTTAACGAATCCCAATATATTTCCAACTAAAACAAAGATCTTTCACTAACGTTTAGAAAATTCTGATTTGGATCTGTGAGGGTCTTGTGAAGATACAAAAGCTTTAGAAATGAATGCTTCAATGTTATTTGTTCTCTTTCATAAGTGTTTTTATTTTATCTTTAAAAAGATGATTCATAACTTATGAATAAAAAAGCCATTTCTCTAAACAATTTCACAGAGTCCATGAATTTTCAAAAGGTGCCTTTGTCATGGTGAGTTACCTATATCAATTCAACAAAGATTGGTTGCTATGATGCTGAGTAATTCCAGGGAGCAGGACATCACCATTGCCCTCAGTAGGTTATAATGTAGTCATCAGAAAAGACATTGGCGTAGAATGCAAAACAAATTCATCACAATATACAGTACTCAGTGTGATGTGTGTGTCCATATTGAAAAATAACTTCTTCCCCAGAGGAGTCAAAGCTGAAGTCAAGAGTTCAGACCTTAGGCTGAGGAGGGAGAAGAAGTCTGTCTAGGAGTTGAGGCATCATAGCTCAGGCAAGGACTCAGAGACAGGAAGGAATGGCATTTGTGGGAGGTGAGTGACTCAGTAGGAAGAGAGAGGAGTCAGGAGGGAAGGAAAGGGCTTGCACATTTACTGCACTTCTGAAAGCACCGTTGAGCAAATCTCTTTAGGGCTGCTACAGAGAAAGCCCATGGTAGCAACTCTGAAGTGAACACTTCGCCAGTTCGGGGGTTTAGGGAGGACGCTTCGCGTGGGTTTTGCTGATGGCATTAGAGTACTTTCTGTGCAGGTTTTATCCTTATCTGAATCTTATGTAGAAGTGTGTTCGTTTGCAATGTCCTAAGCAGGTAAGGCAGCATGAACGGAGGTCCCTCTGCCTTGGCTCCATGAAGTTGTTCTGTCCGTGCAAGTTCTTCTACCCTGGAAGTAGAGCTCAAAGAGAAAATAGTTGCAGACCCTAGACTTGTCTGGAACATCTGCATTTTTAAGTTTATCTACATTATATTCAATACTTCAGGGAAGTGTATAAATAGAGCTTGTAGGTGAGGGTGTGATGAGGTCACCAGAAACAATGGCATGGTGGTGAGGAAGACCGAGGTAAGCTCCAGGAGCAGTCCTTCTGGAGCCAAGGGGTGATGGAAAGCACAGGCTGACTTATAACCAAGGAGGCAGTTTAAGCCTGGCTTAAAATGGTCATGGGTGGAGGGCTAAGAGACTGGATTTTTTTTAAATTAAAATTTATTTGGTGTACGATCTCACTATGCAGTGATCCCCCTATTTTCAGCCACCCCAGTGCTGGGATTGCAGGCATGTGCCACCACACCTGAACTTGGTCACCAGCTCAGCATGCCCCGGGTACAGGGCTAGCATGGTATGCAGGGCCAGGGATTGAACCCTGGCCCCTGAGCCTGCCTAAGCAAGTGCTTAGTTTGCTGAGCTATCTTGATGGAAGGACCTGGACTTAATGGTACAAGAAGAATGGTGACACACAGTGGTAGGTAGAGGGGTGGAAATGGGAAGCTTTCTGAAGAGGAATTAATACATCAAGGGAGTAGAGATAGAGAGAACATGGCTCCAAGGTTAGGGGAAATGACACCAATTAGAAAATGAATGGAACAGATCAGGTTTCTATCCCTTCTAAGAGACAAAGGAAGGGATAAGCTTTCAAGGGATGAATTTGACAAACTGAAATTATCTGCAATTCTCCAAGGTAAAGTGTCAAAAGAGTGAAGTGGGAGAAGAAATGAAGGAAAAGGAACAAGTGAACAACTTATGAGCTAAGATTGAAGAGTAGTGTTTAAAAAACAATAAAACATCTTGGAGACAATTAGGATACTTGAACATGGACTATATTTTAGCTAATATTGGGAAAATATTTTTACCTTTTAATTGTGTAGAAAGTTTATAGTAATGGAAGACCAAGTTCTTATTTGTAAGAGTTGCATGTTGGGAAGTAGATGTTCCTATTATTACTATTATTATGATTATTACTAGTACATTGTATTTAGTACAGGGTCTATAGGATCTTTCTACACAGATCAGATTCATAGTGATCCTCCTGTTTTCGGCCTCCCAAGCACTGGGATAACAGGTGCATGCCACCACATCCAGTCTCAGTCTCTGGCTGAGCTCGCCCCGGGGGTAGAGCTGGCAGAGCACACTTGGGATTGAACCCTGGCCACCGCACATGCAGGCACTTTAGTCCACTGAGGTATCAGGCTGACCCTCTCTTTTAGTTTCAATGGTTCTGAAAAAATTTATGTGTGTCTGCCTTTTTATCCTTATGTATATTTGTGTCTGTGTCTATAACTACACGCACACTTCATCTACATGTGTTAGTTAGCTTTGGTTGCTCTAGTGAGATACCCAGGAAAATAACCTTATAAAAAGAAAAGATCTCTTTGGGTTCACGGGTGTGGAGGCCTCAGTTCATGGTTAGCTCACCTCATCGGGCCTCTGGTAAGGTAGAACGTGGTGGAGAAAAATATTTACATCATGCATCAAGGAAAAGAGAAAGAGAATGAGCCAGAGTACCTCAACCCCCTTAACGGGCAGGCCCCAATGACCTTCCCTTAGGCACCACTTCTCAAAGCAGCAGCCAGCCCCAGCAGTGCCACCTAGGTCAAGGAACGGACAATGGCTATGTGCCTCCCTCTGCATTTACGACCACATCCATCCTCTAGCTCTCTGGATCATCACCCCCACACCTGCAGCTATTTCCTCTTTTAGATATAGAAAAAGCCTATGTGATATAATGTTAAAAGTTACCTAGTCTAGTTTGTGGTATACAGGTGAACACTGAGTCTTTCTATTTTTCCATATGTTGAAGACTTTTCTAATAACAATTGAGCTAGAGAGAAGGAAGAGAAGAAGTAGGTCAAGCCTGGGAGCCCTGAGTAGAAGCGGTAGGGCTGGAGGAAAGAGCAGATGTGCAGAGATAATTGGTAGCACTGGGTAAGTTGTTAACCCAAAGAGGCAGAGGAGTTTCTGAAGCCTGAGTCTTCCCGGGAAGGCCCCGGCAGACTGGAGCTGATGGGCACATTTGGAACCGAGACAGGAAAGTCTTTAGGGAAGCGGGTTGCATGGAGAGAGTATATATTTCACTTCAGAATGGTCAAGTGAACTTTTGAGTTTGTATGAACTTTCTAGGTGAAAGCTTGCTGCAGGAAGAGTCTAGAGTGACCTGGGCTGGAGGTGTCATTGAGGAAGTGTGCTGGCTATGCTTGTGTTGGTGCCAACACAAAATACCTGACACTCAAAGTCGAGGAAAGAATGAATTATTCAGCCTATAGTTTGGAGATGATTCAGTGCGTAATCAGCTGGCTCCAAGGTAGGGTGGCGTGGCACAGGTGCAACCGTTCAAGGTGGCAGAAGACAGAAAAAGCAACACGAGCAAAAGCGGAGGGGAGAAAGCCTGCCTTTCCCCCTTACGCAGTGTGCAGCGTAGCACCTCTTGGGGTGGGCGCAGTGCTCCCACAATCTCCATGTCCTCCCCTGGAGCAGGCTCAGGATGACCCTGGCCCTCTACTCAATCACCTTGTTAACCTCCTAAACTTCCCAAAAATACAACAGCACACCACATCGTAGAGGGGTAAAGGCGCGGCCTTTTGCATCCCAAGATGCACAACCGCTGAGTTACTCAGTTAAGCTATAGACTCCATTTCACACAATGTGTCAACCATAACAGGCTGTGGGTCACAGAGAACTACCTTTGAAGGCATGGAATGAAAGGAAAAGGTATCAGTAAAGAAATACAAAAAGAAAACATGCGAGAATGCTGAAGAACTTCACCACACCAAAGCGGTGGGAAGCAAAATGACGTCAGCAAAGCAGCTAGAGTGAGCCAAACCAGAAGGAAGAAGTCAGAATTCCTATAGAAACATCAAGAGAGGTTGTGTATGGCATAGCGTACGCAGCCCGTAAGACCTTATGAATCATAGGTGAAGACTGAAAAACAAACAAACAAACAAACAAACAACCCAGAGCAGTCAAGCAAACGGCACTGCGGGCTAAGGCCTTGGGAGACTAAAGGTAAGAGGTTCTTTCAAGCTCAGGGTAGACGTTGGAGATGCTGCAGCGGGCTGCAGAGGAAGCACGCGCTAGCCCTGGGAAGGGGCGAGCTGCACTGCGGAAGGATCTGTACGGAGCCTGCAAGTAGAGGGACGTGGGTTCACGTCATGCCTCTGACCACACAAAAGGCTTCCCTCTGGGTTTGGATGCTTTACTTCCCTAAAGAAGCAGGGTGCACCAAGTAATAGCCGGGAATTCTTCCAACTCACCTTCTTTTGGAAGTCTTGTTTCTTAAAAACAAATGCATCTAAACAGGACTGTCCCAATCTGTATTATAGTGCCATTTTCAGTTTGCTAGGTGCCACATTATTTTGACCAGTAAGGCCACATGTAGAGAGAGATAGAAACATTTTCCTTGTTTGTTTGACTCATAATAAAATTATTGATACAGCAAAATATATTTTCTTTCTTTTATCTTCTTTCTTTTCTTTTCTCTCTCTCTCTCTCTCTCTCTCTCTTTCTTTCTTTCTTTCTTTCTTTCTTTCTTTCTTTGTCTTTTTGAGTCAAGGTCTTGCTATGCAGTTCAGGCTGGCTTGAGCTCACTTTTGTAGCTCAGGGTGGACTCAAACTTCCACTGATCCTCCTGCCTCAGCCTCCCAAGTGCTGGGATTACAGGCATGTGCCACCATGCCCAGCTTATATATTCATTTTCAATTGCAAAGATTCTTTAGAAAATGGAAGAGCTGCAATAATAGGTTTTTCTGCTTTAGTAGCTATTTCCTTTAAGAACTAATAGGAAGATCAGTTCAAACTCCATACCTTTTTCTTCCTCTATTCCCAACTTTTCTCCATCTTATTAGGTCCAAACATGCAGAAAAATTGTGCAGATGGTATCATTCTCCTTGACAAACCTGAAATGACAAATGGTTTTCTGGTCAATTAACCCCTGCCAGAGCTCTTAGTGACTAAAAGAAATGCCATGGAACACAGTCTCAAGTAGACTATAAAATACAAGCTTACAGATCTTCTGAAGGGGATAGAAATCTCCTTTTGACTGTGTGGCTTCCTGTCTCTGAACATTTGCCAGAGGCTTGAGCAGAAACTAGCTCATCACCAGGTTTTTTTTTTTTTTTAAATATAGCTTTCCAATCTTTGCTATCACAAAGAGAGATAAAAAAGTCTGAAAGCTCCTTGCGATTCAGACATCATCTGTTACTCTAGAGAAATAAGGGAAAGATTTTGAAAAGAACTTCAGCAGAGTACAATTGTAGATTAACGCATACCATGCTTTGAGATTAATGTGTGTGTGTGTGTGTGTTCATGCATGTGTGTGTCTGAAAATAGGGAAAGGAGTAAAATCATGATCAGAGGCCTTGACTCCAATCTAGAGAGGAGTGATTTTCTCAATGACTTTCAATTAGTTTCATAATCTTTTAGTCTCTAAATCAGTTGTCTAATCTGCGATAGTCTCTGTCTCTGTCTCTACCTCTATCTCTGTCTCCCTCTTTCTGTATGTATAGGCTCATAATGAATACAAGGTGCCTTTACTTTTCAAATTTTACAGAAAATCACTGTTCTGTGTACTCTACTAAGGGGTTTCATTATCTGTACAACTATGGATTTCACTAGTAAACAAAGAATACTTTAAGTCTAACGAGGAAAGTCAATCCTACAAAGATGAGAACAACGTGGTAGAGAAATACTGGCATTTGCCATCACACTGAGTGTGAAAAAAAAAGTTGCAAAAAGAAAACAAAAGCGAGTGTCCTAGTAAGATGCATGGATGGACGTGCTTAATGAGCTATGTAGTGTGGGTCTTAGCCTTTGCTGTAAGATACGACCCAGTTGAACTTTAGAGTCCCATTTCACTAAGACATGATCAAGGCCATGTAGTTTATCTTCTTTTGAACAACTAAATAGTGCCTTACTCATTTCAGACTTTTCTGTTGAGGATACCAGGACACCCGCGTTAGACTCACTGACCTTCCCCTTGCACTAGAGGATCATTTCCCAAACCTTGAATTCTCATCTGTTTGTTTTAAGTAACTACAATGCTTAACAGACACGGGCTTCCTGGGGACATTTTGCCAGTTCTTTGTGCCAATATTGCATTCATGTTTGAAGCTTCTAATCATATGAAAGAAAACTGCTGTTTATACAGTGTGCAAATTCAACAAACTGCATATTTCTCTTCATGGTCTGGCTCATGTTAACGTTTTCCACATGCTTTACTGCGGTTTTATGATTTAGAAGACCAATCATGTCCAGATATGTAGTTTCCCACCACCAAGCCCTGGTGACTGTTTCTCTCCTTCTTGAGGTGCTCTCTCGTACTCCATGGATTTACTTCTACTCACCTTCTGCATGCACCAGTTCAGGCTTCCTCATCTCAGATTACCTTTCTTGGCCTTGGCGCACCTGCTCTCCTCCAGGCAATGGGCTTCAGTACATACCTTTCTTATGCCTTATGAATACCTTTGGTTCCATGCCTTCCATCTGGCTTGTATTTATTGAGGTCATCTGCATCATACAGTGAACTCCTATAGATCTTTTCAGGATGAACTTCATGGAATACAGTCAATGATTGATATGTAGTCAAGAAAATTGGCTTACTTGGAATGGGAGATAACACAATTTCATAATTATGCAGACTTGCATGTGCCCTTGGTGTCTGAGAAAATGATATGGGTAGTTTGGGACTCTGTGTGAGTTTGGGCAAGCGCATACATGAAGAAGGATAAGAAACTGCTTGCTAGTCCAGCAATGGACATGCACAGAATATAAACATGATGTACTTCAAATGCATACTACTACTAATAAAACATATATATATATATATATATATATATATATATATATATATATATATATATATAGTTTTAGCACAAGATCTGCAGAATCTGTTGAGTCTCACCACATAGATCAAACTCATAGTGATTCTCCTGTTGTCAGCCTCCCAAGTGCTGGGATTACGGGAGTGTGCCACCACATCCAGTTCAATCTCTGTCTCAGTGTACCTCACAGGAGGTTCCAGCACGACAGGCTGGGGATAGAGCCCCAGCAGCTGTGCTCTGCTTAGGCAGACACTTTAGACCACTGAGCTATCAGGCTGGCCCTAAGACTACATATAGATTTAAACATACATATATTTTCATATATCTAAACACATGCACATATATGCTTATGTTTAAATATATAGGAAATATGTATAAGAAAGTATGTGTTAATATAAATATACATGATGGATAAAATGGACACAAGGAAAATTGATAATGAAACAAATCGCTTAATTATGCAGCATATATACTCCAGGAGCTATGTTGTATAAGCCAAAGACCAGACTGCCAGGCCTTCTGTGCTTTGGATTGCCATGGCAACATTCCTTTCACTTAGCACTCAGAGTCATAGGATTTCAAGGGAAAACCACCTGACAATAGCAGGCAGATTGCCAAAGAGCTGGGAGAGGTTACTGAAGCATTTTATTACTGATACTGAAGAAATGATTATGGATCTTGAAGTAGAAGAACCCACCATACCGTAGCAATGAGATTCACTGGTTTCCAGAGAGTTACATTTTCACTTTTAAAAGGAGATTTAAAAAAATGATAGTCAAATTCACTTCGATGGATTAAAAAGTGTCGCCATGTTAAAAGCATAAGTTAAAAGCTGCTAGAGCGTATATTCAAGTCCATGCCTCTTAGCAACCAGGCCAGATTTCACCCGTAAAAGAAGGCTAGAGTTACAATAAAACAGGCTCTTGGCTCTCTGGAGAACATAAAGGCATACTAGAGAAAAAGGACCACTTTGAGATCTGTGGATCAAAGGCACTTCATGGGTGTAATGTGTTATTATAAAAGCACAAGAATAAGGAAGAAGCAATGTCTAGACTGTGCCCGTTATCGTGGGGACGTATGAGAATAATTGCCAGAGTTCTGATGAGAGGAGATGATGATAACTAGAACCATTAGGGTGCTCAGAAGCAAGCCTTATTTTAAACATCACATCAAAATTTTCTCCTGGGTAAAAGCCCAAGTAAAGTACAGGGAGAATATGTGCATGGCTCAGGAACCTGCTGATCCTCCCTCAAAAAGTTTACACAGCAAAGAAAGATGACAAGGTACTAATAAAAGTATCACTCATAACCGGGTGTGGTGATGCACGCCTGTAATCCCAGCACTCGTGATGGTGAGGCAGGAGGATCTGAGTAAGTTCGAGACCAGCCTGGGCTACAAAAGTGAGCTCAAGGCCAGCCTAAACTACTTAGTGAGACTCTGCCTCAAAAGGACAAAAAAAAAAAAAAAAAAAAAAAAAAAAAAAAAAAAAAAAAAAAAAAAAAAAAAAAAAAAAAATTCACTCATGTGTGACTGAGTTTGGTGTCATTCATGGGCAGCAAGGCTTCAGTAAAATTCTCCCTAAATATTTGCTTCTGAGTGATCCAAGTGAGGACTAAAACATTGGGCCTTTCTACATTGTTTGTGATGTAAATTTAGAAAAGTTGTAATATATATATAAAAAAGAAAAAAGACAAAACCCAAATGTAAATAGAACAAACCCAAGACTCACAATCAACCAACAAACATTTTTTAAAAGGAGGAAAGTTAGGGGAAGAATGAAAATTTGGTGATGGGATTCTAGTAATTAGTAGTTACATTAGAACTTTCATTTTTCATCAATGCAATGAGACTTTGTTCTATATGTATAATAAAATTAACAGTGGGTGATGGAAGAAAGGGTACTATTTATATCCTAAGACCAGCACACTCATTACTGGCAGGGCAATTCATCTGTCTGCATTCGAGTGGCACAAGAAAAGCCTGAAGTATTTGAAAGTAAATAAATGTGACTGAAGGTATGTTAGGTAAACCTAGAAGCTGATGCTTGAAACTTGAGTATAAATTTAGCAGAGGTTTGTCGCATGGACTGAGCAGACGGTGGTGCAGTTGTTCTCTGCTGAGGGTGTTTTATGAAGGTTGCATTCTCGCTTGAGGCCAGACTCCATATGGGGCTGGGATGACAGAAGCTTCATATATCTCTCTATCATTAGGCTAATGAGATTGGTCAAGGCCACATGCATTCTAATTCTTGGCAAAATTTAAGATGAATCCAGCAAACTTCTAACAGCTTTGTGCTATTTTGGGGAAGAAAGAGTAAAAAAAATAAAATAAAATAAGAACTGAATAAAATGAATCTTCAAGCACAAGATTTTTCATTTCTGAAACACTGTTGCTTTATCAAAATGACTCTAAAATTTATTATCATTTATTTTTTGCAAATATTTTTTGGGCACAGAAATAATTTTAACAAGCTTTTTAAAAAATTTTTAAAAAATGTGTTTGGTACAGGGCCTCACTATGCAGCTCAGACTCATAGTGGTTCTCCTGTTTTCAGCCTCCCCAGCACTGGGATTATAGGCATGTGCCACCACGCCAGCACTCGGTTGCCAGGGAAACCAACATAAAGTCACAGATTATTGTGTATTGTGTGTGGTGTTTTTTTTTTCTTTTCTTTTTTTTTTTGAGACAGGGTCTCACTATGCAGTTCAGGCTGGCCTTGAGCTCACTTTTGTAGCCTAGGCTGGTCTCGAAGTCGCACTGCTTCTCCTGCCTCAGCCTCCCGAGTGCTGGGATTACAGGCGTGCGCCACCACGCCCGGCTTGTTTTTTTCTTAAGTGATGTACCTGCACACAGAAGTTTTCAGTTTTTAATTCAGCTTAGACAATTATGATATATAGATTCCAAAAATAGGTTAGCCTTGTTCTGGTAAGTTCATTTCTCTGATAGCAGCTGTTGGAAAGTATAGACAATTTATAATTGTTAGAAAGGTTGCCAGGCGTGTTGGCGCATGCCTGTAATTCCAGGACTTGGGAGGCTGAGGCAGGAGGATCAGTGTGAGTTCAAGACTAGCCTGGGCTACCAAAGTGAGCTCAAGGCCAGCCTGAACTGCATAGTGAGACCCTGTCTCAAAAAAAAAAAAAAAAAAAAAAAAAAAGAAAGGTTGAAGGCCAGTGAGATAGCTCAGTGGACTAAGTGGCTGCTCAGGCAAGCACAGGAGCCAGGGTTTGATCCTTGGTCCCATATCCTTCACCAGCCCCACCCCCGGGTGCACTGAGCCTGCAACCCAGTCTGGATGTGGTAATCCCACAGCTGAGGAGGCTGAAAACAGGAGGGTCCCTAGGAGTCTGAACTGCACAGTTAAACCCTGCATGAAATATACTGAAAAAAAAAAAAAAAAACAAACGTGAATTGGTAGGACTCATAATTAGTGCTGCCTAACAATAGACTTTTACTGATTAAAGTCTTGTGTTTTCATACCTACTTAAAATAATGTAAACTCATTTTGAATTTGTTGTATAAAAATTGTATTAAAGCGGTTTCGTAGATAATTCACTGAAATTACTAAAATTTCTCTTTACGAGGCCCAGTGGAGTAAGTGCTTGCTTAGGGAAGAGCAGGGGCCAGGGTTTAATTCCTGGCCCCACCTGCCATGCTGCCCCGATCTTGGGTGCGCTAAACGAGCGATGGATTCTGGGTATGGTGGCGCACTCCTGTAATTCCAGCACCTGGGAGGCAGGAAACAGGGGGATCACTATGAGTCAGATTTGCATAATGAGACCAAAAGTAAGTAAGTGAGTAAATAAATAAATAAATAAATAAATAAATAAATATAAAATTACTCTTCATAATAGTAGGCAGTAACTATATAATATTGTCTTTAAGGTAGAAGCCACTTGATGAAAAATATTCAGATTGCCACCCAACTTTTGAAGTTATGGTATAGTAGAGCATAACACATAACACACTGTCACAAACAGAGGTACCATCTGCAGTACATTACAAGTGAGTCCATTAATGCCTACCGTGGGTCTCTCTAAACACAGCTATAACTACACCAACATAGTAGAGAGTTTCAAAGTTATCTAGTACGCTTATCAGCTCAGGTAGCCACTGTAGATAATTTAGCTTCTATGGTACTTTGTTTCTATCAGAATAAGAGATATTGGCCTAAGTATCTTATGTAATGGCATGTAAATTTATGCATCTCCTCACCAGTTCTGGCTTATTGTATTGAGTAACTCCAGATAGATGGGTTGGTAAATATTTCTCCCCTATAGTTTACCTCTAGGGCTTAGAAGAAAGATGAACTTTGACAGAATGACTCTTTTGGCAAGGCTGACTAACAGTAGTTCAGCAGCGCCATGCTGATATAATGTTATGATAATAGATTCAATCAGCGATGACACTGTAGTGTTGGGGCTTATGCTCATTAAGAGACTTCACATAGGAAGTCGTTCCTACAAAGGCATATTCTAAAACAATCGACACTGAGTTAAATTCAATCCAATACTTGCTGAAAAGCCAATCAAAAATTAAAGCTGTGCTTAGTAATGTCTAGATATTCTCCAGATATTGAGTGGAGTTTGTGCCCGGAATTAGGTATTGTTTCAGACACAGTATGTTCCCATATGTTCCCTAAGATTTCACAAAGCAAAAACCAAAGCTTCTAAACAAAACCACAGGAAAGAAACTTGTATGAAAGGATAGATGCAAAGTACTAGCAGTTTAGCATGGCATTTATAAAATTATTTTACAGACATGTAAATACATAGTAAAATCTGTCCTTTGACATTCTTGCTCAGCCATCATTTTACAAGGATGAGAATCATGCTCAATCTAATGAAATCTATTGAATTTAACTTTTCGCTTCAATTTTTAAGTCTTCCTTTAGCCTGTTACATGCCAGTAGGCCAAGCAAATCAAACTGTTGACAACTGCATATAATTTGGGTTGACTTTATTGCATTAGAGTACAAATGCAGGAATTTTTCTACAGCATGCCAACATTTATGGGAGTCACACTTCCCCAGCTTTCAATTTTGACTATTTTATTTTGATGTTTCATTCGTTGTGTGCCAGTGAAATTGCCACTCAGAAGCACTTTGTTATCTTTCAGTCACCACAATGTCAACAGTACTCACAGGTGCTAGGGTCAGCATCAAGAGGACCATGGATGATTGGATATCCTTAGTGTTAACCCACTTTAATTCTCTCTTGCCTTTAATTTTTACTAATCATTATCTAGAAGCTATTTATATCTTTCACTTGTTGTCAAGAGATGACACTGAAAACCAGCATTCAAATATGTTCTTACCTGACTGTAGATGTAGTTGATCAACATGAATATTGCATTTTTTCAAGGTGAAAGTATACTCAGCCTTGTAATCTAACAAAGGACACTGGCATTCCTGTATATGTTATAGAGCACCCTTGCTTTGATGAGAGATACCTATAATATTGAGCTAAGTCTTGACTAAGTTCAGACCTTATGTCTGCCATTCATGAAGTTGGCATCAGAAAAATGACCCTTTTTTTTTTCTCCAGTTAGGGATGGCTGAAGAGTAATGATTTACTCATACTTGAACTTTTCTAACCTCCAATCAATCTCTTTACTTATAATGAATACATTGAACTTAAAAATCACTTTACATTGACTAATCAAAGAATTTTAGCTTGAAGTGGGATTGAAGAAAGAGAGCATCTCATAGCTTGTTCAGTAATATTTTCTTTTAATATTTCATAGATGAAAATTTTTATTTGATTGATGTTCTTGGTTCTATTGCTTGCTTGTTTACATGTAGGTGGAAATAATACTTCTATATCTTTGGGCCTTTTTCTTCAGTAGCCTCACTTTGGCTAACCATGTTGTCAAAGGTGAGAGAGAAAGCAGTCACTTTAAGCACAAGCCTTTGGTTTCTCTTGTTTACATACTTAGTGGCATGTCTTTCAGCTTCTTCACTGTAGGAGCTGGAACAATGACTGGAGCATAGAATCTCTCAGCTCTTAATTTCTTCCTCTTCCTAGAGCCTCAAGGGTCTCTAGAAAGCATGCCTCTTGTGGACAATGACAGGTCCTGGAATACTCTCAACTTTTCCCTTCTATGAGAAAGATTTCTTAATGGGGCAGTTGGAGACAGAAAGTGCTTAAGGGTCCTGGAAAGTTTCTATTTTCCTAAAACCTTTGTCCTATTCCATTCTAGAAATACGCTTTTGAGCCACAGACTAATTAGGTCACCCTTTTAGTAGATGAAACAAGTATGGATGAAAAGGAAACATGATCATCACATCTTAAGGCAGATTCTGAATCCTTGCAATGTTATATCAGTTTGGCTCCTGGAAAATGGAAGAGTCTTCTTGAAATTGCAGTGAATTGATGCATCTGGCATGTAGAAGACTATAGTAGGTAGAATGCTACAGAGCTGTTAGTGATGTAGTGCAGCACGGCTACTCACTGCCGAACACCTCCCACAGAAGTAAGCAGTAAGGATAAAACTAATGTAACCATAACATATGATCAAAATGACAACAGCAAGTCACAGTCCCTGTGAAATCAAGATGCCTTTGTGGATTCAACGAGGAGCTTTCTTCCTTAAAAGTCTGGGAATCTGAAAGCGCACAAGTAGTACCCAAGTGCAGTGCAACAAGTAGGATTACATGTGCTCCAATATTTAAAAAAATTTTATTAATTTTAATAAGAAAGAAATAACAATGAAACAGTTTCAAAACACGTTAGGACAGCCACAGTAATTAATACAATATATATTGCTGTTTTCATAGTAGTTGTTGAGAGTACAAGATGCAGGCATGATAACTTTTCTAAACACTGTTAGTACCAATATTTCTTCTCATTGAACTAAGAGAAAGTAGCTGTATATATGGTCCAATAGTCCATGACAGTAGCGGGTTATACAGCAGAACTGGCAATGTCAGAAGCTGTTGACTTCAGCCTTTTACAGCTCAGCATATTAATCTTTACTTTTTATACCTCATGGTTAAATTTGATTAACTGTGAGGTAGGATATTTGGGAGTTGTTACTAATTTATAAAAATAACTTGCCAGTGAGTTATCCATAAAAATGTAAAGAAGGACTGGTGATTCTCATCTAGGTCCCTGGCTCATCCAGATGGCCAGGACGAGCTGACAATAGTGCACATATTTATTAATCACTGTTTCTGTGAACTTTCTTTCTTTTTTTTTTTTTTTCATTTACATATTAGGGCCTCATTATGCAGCTCAGACTCATAGTGATCCTCCAGTTTTCAACCTCTGCAGAGCTTTGATTACAGGTGTGTGCCACCTCACCTGGACTCAGTCACTGGTTCAGTGCAAGTCTGCACAGTCTTTCTGAAGTGTACAGAAGAAAGCAGAAGCCACTTGTACTAAAGTAAAATTTAGTTTTGTAGCTCATGTGGCAACTATTTGCTTAAGAATTTGAGCTACTAGATTATGAGCTGGGTCAGTTTTTAAAATTTATTAGCAATTCCTTTACTGAGTAGTAACTATAGAGATTTCTCCTCACCAGCGGACCATTTTGCATCATAGGTCAAGTCTGATAGTTTGAAGGTTGGGTCTGAGGTAAATTTATTCTTTCATTTCATATAGAATGATGAAACTTGATTTTGCTGTGATGCTCGTCTGAGGGTTAGAGTCTATGATCTGACCACAGTTTTGCTAAATTCAAAGTCGTAGGAATGAATTTCTTTAAAGTAACTTGCTTTTTAATGAAGTTGTCTGCATTGCAGAGATTGTCTAGAAAATTTCTTTCCAAAAGGAGCATAACTATATGATTGGCTTTGAGATGGAAATAACACAGGAAATGATAGGATTTACACCAGTCTATTTAACTAATAACAAAGGATGCGGACAGAGTTCTTTTGGCCCAATCTCTGATAATTTCCCCAACAATAAGTACTGAGATCTCTAGAATTCAGTATTTGCAACTCCTTTACTACACAGTTTTGAGGCATTTGATAATTCCCATGTGAGTTTTAATTCGTGTGGAAATGATTTCTTTCTTTCTTGGTATTGACATATACTGGCAGCATAAACAATATTTTGAGAATATCATTAAAATATTGAGAATTTAAAAAAAAAAACATAATCATCTTTGTCCAAAGCTGTTAGAGTTCTTATCTGTCTGAAACAGTCAACCAGTAGGCAGTCTTTCAAAAGGCACCCTAAAGAGCTCAATAAGATTTGCAAGTAGAAAAAAAACACTATGTCACTGAGGCAGAGGTAAACTTAGAGCCTGAGGGTTGTGCAAATTCTTTCAAAGGTTACAGGAATGACAAATATTAACAGGCTGAAGGTACAATTCTTTAAGAACTAACACACAGCGTCTTCATTGCCTTATGCCCTGAAATCTCCCATCACATTCTGTTTCGTTAGACAGCTATTGAACTCAAAAGAACTCTGGAGTTTCTTTCAAGTTTCTTTTACTGCTATCTTTCTTTTTTGGTTGTTCTAAGTGCATCCAATCTCTTGGGCACTGTTTGAATTTTTCCCTTAAGTTCTGTAAGATTTTAACGTTCAGGGTCTTGGATTTTCCTCATTACCAAGACCACTGTCAAATCTTAAGGGCAGTACGGCAGCCCAAGATGAGAGAAAATAGAGACATATCAAGATATAGATTCAGATAAAGAACTATCCCTCAACTACTGCCCAGTATGTTAGAGTGATTTGTGCAACATGGGTCAAAATGCATTTGAAATTATATAAAAATAAAATGTAAAAGACAAACAAACACCTTACATCAGGGAGTATTTTCCTTAAGTCTATAACCAACAGAAAGCTTTATCCCTCTGAACTTGGAATATATACATTTTAACATTTTGCCCAATTGCTTCTCTTCAGTGGTAGAATAGGTATTAATTTAACCTCCTATTTATAGAAGAAAAGTGCTGTTCTTTGAGAGAAAGAAAGAATCTAAGGAATATGTTGCTTAAAAGCAACATTTCCTTCTACACCCACTGAAGGTCAGTTCATCTATCCAAGGGCAAAGCTTTTCTTCAGCTTTTCTGTTTTATTGAAGTTGGACTGGAGCCTGCATAGACTTTCTCTTTCCTTTAAAAATACCATTTTCTGCCTAATTGTGCCCAGCTTCATTTACACCCTGTAAAAGGATTGTGTTTGTGCTCATAGACTCAGGAGACTCTTCTACTCAATAGCCAAACTATAGCAACAGCCCTCTGGGATATCTGAGTAAATGTAAGTGCAAGCTGCGTCTATTTGTCTCTGTATTCCCTTTAAACCAAAGTTTAACTCAGGACACTGTGGAAATATTTAAAGACGTTTATCTGTAGGCCTGTCTTCTAGATAAGATCCGAAAAATTCCTTTTGGCCTGCAGAAGTGTTCATCCATCAGCAGACCTTCCAGTAGTGGCCCTCATGTTGTTGTCATTTTCTCTCCATATTAATGGGGATAGCAATCAGAACCATCTGCCTTTAGCAGATAATGATATGCCCTTAAAACTTTCCATGAGGGCCTAATAGCAAAGATGGAAGAGCGAAGGACAGATGAAGGACAGCAAGGAGATATCCATGCCAATGAAATGGCAATTCAGTCAATTAGCAAGGGTCAACCAAGTGAATACTTCCGCATCTACATTCAGCAGGAAAAGAAACTGTGATTGATTTTTGATGTGTCACGGGCATAGGCAGGAAATGGCACCTCCGCTTCTACTTCGAGCTGAACTTCTTAATGTGGACCTGAGCAGGACTACAACAATGATGCTTTATGTTGTTTTCTAAACTATATGATTCATCTTCTTGTGGGCTGACTTCCTAGGTTCATATAAAAGCTTTATTCATCATACTCTGAGGTCTTTGAATCCATTTAATTAGTGAAAAGTTTAAAAAAATAGTAGGAACAACAGTGAAGCTTCCACAGTAGGCCAGCATTGTTAAGTTTAGTATCAAGTCTCAGAATTAAGGTTATTGAATTATCTTCTTTTTTTGCTTGTTTTAGTATAACCGACTTTGTGTTACAGCTCTGATCCCGTGACCTGGCTTTCTGTCCATAGTGACTCTATGCATAGTGCAAAAATCACTTTCTTTACTGTTTTGGTCTGCACCATGTCTACAGAGCAGACTAACCTTCAGTGACCTTTTGCTTAGATTTTGCGTTGATTTTGAGTTAACTTTTGGGGCCTAAGCGACTCTGCCACTGTCACTTTGCAACCTGAACTCACAATGCTGCACATGCTCTTTGGCTTCACTGAGATGACCAGTAACCTAGAGGTGGCTATTTTCATTACGCATGTGTTTCAAGGCAAAATAAACAAGTTATCCAACTGGATAACTGCATTTATAAAAGACTTTCTGCTGATATTATATACCACAAATAGAAGGAATTTGTTTTAAATGGAATGTTTGGTTCTCAAAAAATGCATTGAATAAGCTTGGCCCATAACTGGAATAGAAATCCCAGTCTAGACAACCAAATTAAATAAGATAAATGCCGCTAAAAATGAAAAGTCGCTGCAGAAAATTGGAGAACTGAATATCAAAATGGATACAGCGCAGGTGGTCATCCCATTGAAAAGAGAGAAGGAAGCAGCCAACTCGTAGCAACTCTGGATGAACAACCTGGAAAGGAGAGTGCCGATCTATGGAAGCAGATGGTCCAAACAAACATGAGCTAGAAAAACAAAGCAGAAAATCTGGGAAGCCAGCCAGCATCTACAATGGACTAATAAAACTGAACAAACACCTCAGCAACTGTGGCTGACAGCTAGGAACCCAAACTGGCATGCCCCAGCCTATTGTCTTAGGCATATCAGAAAAAGCAGAGGGACCCCTAGTCTGTAAACAGCCAAAATCGCTGGAGAGAATTACAGTCCTCCCAAGGGAAAAAAAAAAAAAAAAGTGCCTCAGGTTTACACATTAGTCACCGCTGAGGCTATTCTTATCTAGTTATGGCGATGAGCCAAGGGACTCTGTGAGATATTGTAGTAAGGAGGTGTAATCTACAGTGGAAACCTTGAAAGAAAGAATGAGGGAATTGAATCCCTTGTTTGGGGCTCCAATATACCATACTTTTCATAAGTAGCTGTGCTTTTGGACAAGACAATGAACACTTAGAAGAGCTTTCGGAAGGGCAAGACATGAGCGCATTAAAAATTCCCTCGCATTACCTGCATTGCTGGGCATGTCATTTCAGCGGATGGTTATTTTACATAACACTTCAATAGTGTTATTCTAACAACGGGTTCTATAGTTACTTCTATGTAATAAAATTTATAACAAACACGTCTTATTTGCAGTACTCTTTGCTGATTGCAGTACATGGATTGTTCATATTTTATAGTCGCATCCTATTGTTTGGAGTCTTTGGAGATAGCAGGATCTAGGCTTGAGGTACTCAATAATCAGCTTTGGTAATTGTGACCTTTGACAAGCTCCTTAGTCTGTCCAGCCTTCAATTTCCTCGTTTCCTTATCTGCAAATTGAGAGGAAGGAATTACTTCATAAACATGGTCAGATTGTGAAATTATAATCTGAGTACAAATAATGACAGGGAAATAATAATTAAAAGGTATTGACATTTTTCTGTTAGCACTGCATAACAATAGCAATACATCACATATTTGCTAGAAGATCACATAAAATTTCTAAGTAATGATAAATTTAGTATTTCATGAATTTAGACCTTCCAAATATTGCATACCAAATTTGAGGCCTATCTAAGAAAGCTTTAAGTTTTTGCTTTCTTCTACTGATCAATTTATTTTATTGCCCTGCAATTTAAAATTTAAAGATTGTGGTAGTAATCTGTGCCATTATTTTTAAGTAAATTTAACATATATGTAACATATATATTACATATATGTTACATATATGTTACATATGTGTGTTTTTAATGCAAGGTCTACAGGGTCTCACTACACAGATCAGACTTGTAGTGATTCTCCTGTTTTCAGCTTCTCAGTCACTGGGATTACAGGCAAGTGCCACCATGGCCAGTCTCCATCTCCAGCTCTGTGTGCCCTGAGGGTGGGGCTGGCACAGCAGGCTGGGGATCAAACCTCTCACCCCTGCAACTGCCTCAGCAGGCTCTTTACTCTGCTGAACTATTTGGCCAGCCCTTCTCTTTATATTTTTTAAGAGAATACAAAATGGTTAAAAAAAAATAAACTTAAAAAAGGAAAGAAAATCACATTACAAATTAAACAGAATTTTACTAAACAACATAGTAGAAATTTGACAATTATTGGTGTATTACATAACGTTATCCTCAAATTAGTTGTTTAGATTACAAGACATAAACATAAAAAATTGGTTAAAAAGGGGTATAAGAAAAAAAGAGGAGAAAAAATGGCAATAACTGCTTCTTTCAATAAACCAGCAGAAATCAGCAGTACCATTATCCAAGCTATCATAATCGTTTGAAAAGTAATCACTATATTCTTTTTATATGATAATATAATTCTTACTCTTAGATAATATTTTTAAAATTCTTTTTTATCTGTTTGGTCCAGGGTCTTACTATATAGCTCTGACTTGTACTGATCTTCCTGTTTTAGCCTTCCCAGTGCAGGGATTCAGGTATGCGCCACCACACTTGGCTTTACAGCTATTTTAAAAATAAATCTGGGGGCCCGGAGGGATGGCTCAGTGGTCTAAAGCGCCTGCTTGGGAAAGCTTGGGTGGCTTCAGGGACCGCGGTTCAATCCCTGGCACCACATGCTGCGCCAGTCCTTCCCTCTGGGCGGGCTGAGCCAGCCATAAAAAAAAAAAAAAAAAATGAGTGAATAAACAAACAAAGGTTCTGAAACAAGAAAAAAAATAAAATAAAATAAAATAAATCTGAATGTCTTAGGTGAGCATGTTCCATTACCTATCAGGCCCTTTGAAAGTGGCCAGTTCCCTTTGAGCAATGCCCTATTTTAAATTGACTAGTGATCATCTTCGTTACATTTCTCATTACTGAGACAAACTGCCAGATAACCACAAGCTAAAGTTTATTTAACTACTAATTGGTAAAGGTTTCAGTCTGTATTGGTTGCCTCTAAGACAGCAGAGAGCATCTCAGAGCACAGTTCGTAGTGTCCACAGGGTAATAAAGGGAATAAGATATCCTAACAGTATCTTTCTGGCTCTTTTCTATTTTATCTAGTCTGGCAGGATTAGGCTACTGCCTAACCAAGCAGTGGAATGGCTTAGTGAACACACACATAATGCCAGTGTCCACCTGAGAAGTATATTCACCTATAAAAAAGCCTCCAATAGGACAAAATGAGGTTTTGGGAGAACATCTAGACACAAACCATAACACAGATAAACAGAAAAACAAACAAACAAAAAAAAGTAGAATTCTTGTAATGTCATTTAGTTGGGTCATTTAGCTTAAATCTTTTACTCTAAATTTCTAAAGTTTTGTTTTTTCTTTGATGTGTTATTGCAGTTTTTTCTTTTTAAAGCAAGGGTACTGGGAGATTGAACCAAGAACCTAGTGCAAATTGAATTTTCTAACTGGGATACATCCTCAGCACTGACTCTTGGAAACTTAGATACAGAACACTGTCACAGTTATATAATGAATTCTGCTTTTATCTGTGAATATTTTCACATTTATTCCTTTTATTTTTACTTTAATAGGAGTAGTCCTGTTCATTTAGCCTCGAACTCACACCGATCCTCCTGCCTCAGCCTCCCAAGTGCTGGGATTACAGGCTTACACTACCACACCCAGATTAGCTTAATTTTCTATGTATACAGAACTGGTTTTTCCAGTACCATATACTAAAGATGTTATCTTTCTTTCATCAAATATATTTTGTCCCTTTATCAAAGAAAAGGTGGCTGAATGTGTTTGTAGCTGTGTGTGCATCTTCTATGTGTTCCGCTGGTCCCCAGGTGATCACTTTTTTCTAGTACTGTGCTAACTTTATCACAATAGCTTTGTAATATAATTTCAAGTCAGAGATTGTGATGCCTCCTGCATTGTCTTTGTTGCCCAGGGTTGATTATTCTATTCTAGATCTCTTCTGATTCCAGATGAATTTTAAGAAGGCTTTCCCTAGATCTTTGAGGTATAGCAATGCTACTTTCCTTGGGATTACATTAAAACTGTAAATTAGTATTGGGAGTTTCGCCATTTTCACAGTGTTCATTCTTTCAATTCACGAGCAAAGGATATCTTTCCATTTTCAATATCATTTTCCATCTTCTTGTTCAGAGTACAGCAATTTTCAATGTGTGAATCATTTACTGTTTTGTCTTGTTGATTCCTGGGTTTTTCCCTGTTTTGATAACATGAGGGGTTTGGTTTCCCTAATTTCTCTCTCACTGAGTTTATTGATCATGTCTAGGCATACTGCTGACTTTTCAATTTGTGTCCAGCTATACTAGTGAATATGCTTATTAAAGTTGGAGTCTTTTTGATGAAGTATTTTGGGTTTTCTCTACAGAGTCTTATGCAATCTGTGAATAATGATAATTTAACTTCTCCCTTTCCTATCCTTCTTTATTTCCTTCTCTTGTCTAATTACTCTGGCTAGTGTTTCCAGAAATATATTGAATAAGAGTGGTGGTGGTGGACACTCTTACCTTTTTTTTCCTGGTTTTAGAGTGGAATCTTTCAGTTTTGATCCATTTAGCAAGATGGTGGTTGTTGGTTTGTCAGGGACAGCTTTTATCAGATTGAGGTAAAGACCATCTATTCCAATTTTCTGCAGGTTTTTTTTTTAATCCTTAATGAGTGTTGACTTTGTCAAAATATTTTTTATTATCTATTGAGAGGATCCTGTGATTTCCATCAGGCTCAAGGACAAAATGGTATGCTACATTCATTGATATCCATATGTTGAACCATCCCTGCATTCCTGAGATGAATGCTACTTGATTGTAGTGTACAATTTCCTTGATGATTTGCTGGTATTTAATAATATAAGATTTGATGGTATCTTACTGAGGATTTTTTACATCTACATTTGACTAGAGGGATTGGTCTGTAGTAGTTCTTTTTTGTTTTTAGCTGAGTCTTTCTTTGTTTTGACATCACGATAACATTTGTCTCAAGGATTGAGTTAAGGAGTATTGTTTCCCTTTAATTTTCTTAAAGAATTTGAGGAGCATTGATATTAAATATTCTCCAAATCTCTCTCTGTCTCTCTCTGTCTGTCTCTGTCTCTGTCTCTGTCTCTCTCTCTCTCTCTTTCTCTCTGTCTTCCAAATTTCTTATAGAAAAATCAGCAGTGAATCCATCAGGACCTGACCTTTTTTATAGGCAAATTTTTATTCACATTTTCATTTTCACTGAATGAATTTGGGTTATTCATAATTTTTATATCTTTTTAGTTCATCTTTGGTAATTTGTATGTATCTAGGAATCTGTCAGTTTATTCTGTGCTTTTCAATCTGTGAGAGTAAAGATTTTCAAAGTAGGTATTGACGATTTTCTGAATTTCCACAGAATCTGTAGTGATCACATGCTTTTCAGTGCTCATTGCATAAATTTTAGTCTTTTTTTTAATAAAATCAGATAAGGGTTAATCAACTTTATTCTTTCAAAAAGCAAACTCCATTCATAAATTCTTTGTATTATTGTCTTAGTCTCAATTGTGTTCATTTCTGCTGTGATTTTTATAATTTCATTTCTTTCATGGGCTTTGTTCTTGACTTGCTCTTCTTTTTTCTAGAAGCTTGAGGTGAAACATTAAGTTGTTTGTGTTTCTTCTGTTTTCCTGTTCTAAAAAGTGTCTACTACAAGTTTCTCTCTTAGGGCTACATTCATTGTGTCATTCAGGTGCTGGTATGTTGTGTCTGTATTTGATTTTAATTGTAGATATTGTTGAATTTCTCCTTTGATTTCATCTACAATCCATTTATTATCCAGGAGAGTGTTCTTTAATTTCATTGCAATGTGGTCAGATAATAAACATGACATCATTTAAGTTTGTTTGCTCTTTACTTAAGTATGTTCCATGGGCTAGTATAAGGTCTATATTAGAGAACACCCCATGTGCAGCTGGGAAGAATGTGTATTCTGTTGTTGCTGGATAGAACACTATGTAAACATCAACTAAGTATATTTGCTCGCAAGTTTGGCTCAGTCTTAATATTTCTTTGCTGATTTTTTTTGTTGTGGTTGATCCATGTATTTGTGACAGTGTAGTATTAAGTTCCCCCATTACAATTATGTTATTGCTCATTTGATCTTTTCATGTCTATTAATATTGGTCATATACAGGTGGGTGTTGTTGTATTTGATGTGCATATATTTATGATTGCTATCTTCTTGTAGTTCTGCCCTACCAAGTAGAGACATTCCTTATTTTTTGTGATGGTTCTTGGTTTGAAGTCCACACTGTCTACAAACACAGTAGCTACGCCTGTTATTTTTCTGGGTTCCTGTTGCCTAGAGTTTTCTTTTTCATTCTTTGACTTTGTCCTTGAATTTATTTTTGAGTTAAATGTGTTCCTTGCATACAGAATACTTGTGAATTTTGTGTTTTGATCCATACTGTCAGTATGTTTATTTTGATGGGTGAATTGAGGCCTTTTGTATTGATGGTTATAACTGATATGCATTGGCTTATCCCTGTCATATTATTTTCTTGCTGTTGGTTCCCTACTTTTCTTCTTTGTTTAGTAGCTTGTCTTGCTTAGTAGTTTCATTCCGTTGCTGTTCTTGAAATTGTGGTCATTTTTTGACACTGTCCAGGATATCTTTTTTGTATCTTTTCTAGTGTTCTGTTGGTTAGTGTTCATGGATTTCTTTAGTTGTTCTTTGTCATGGAAATACATTATTGCTCATTAATTTTGGAGGAGAGTTTTGCAGAGCACCTCTGTCTTAGTTACTTTTCACTCGTTGCTGGCACAAATACCTGGCACTAAAAATGAAGGAAGGAAAGGTTTATTAGCTCACAGTTTGTGGAGGTTTCAGTCCATATTCCGCTGGCCCAAGGCTGAGTGGAACAGGGCAGAGAGCATCCAGTTCATGGTGGCAGAATGGCAACAATGGCGACAGAGGCAGTGGATCAATCAGGGTAGCAGAGCAACAGCTTGCTTCTGTCCCTCAGTCTCTCTTTAAATTACATCAGGCTCTCTGCCTTAGCCTATCTGCCTCAGGCCACACCTATATAGTCTCAGCACTACTCAGACCATAATCCCAGCAGTAGTAAAACATGTAATCCCAACGGATCATCACTCAAGTCTAACTCTAGAAGTCCTTGCCCATGATTGCATGAGGCTTTGGGGGGACAACTAGGCATAAACCATACAACCTCCATCTGGGTTGGAAGTTGTTTTCTTTCTGGACTTTAAATACTTCACTCTAAGCTCTTCTTGACTTGATGGTTTATGGTGGAAAGTCGGCCGTGATTCTGATGGGCTTTCCTTTATAGGTGATCTGTTTCTTTTCTCTAGCATCTTTTAGTATTCTGTCTTTGTGCTGAATTTCTGATGTCTTTATTATTACATGTCTGGGTGAAGATTTACTTAGGCTATGGCTAATTGGATTTCTATATGCCTCACTATATGTATGCCAGATCATTTTCCCATGCTTGGGGAATTTTCTATTATTTTCGTAGAAGTGTTTCTTTAATGCCATTTGTGTTGACTCTTGTTTTTGCATTGACACCAATTTTTCTTGTATTATTTTTCTTTGTGTTTGCTTACACTTGTTGAATTTTTATCTCTTGATCTTTTATTATTTTAAAGAGATCTTTCCCTTCATGATCACTAGATGAGATTCTGTCTTCAAGGTCTAAAAGTCTGTCTTCAGTTTTGTCCAGGTGGTTTGCCAGCTTTCTGTGTGATTTTTAATTTTCTGTATATCTGTTTAAATCTATTCCATGTATTTTATTTCTTTACTATGTTGTTCATTAGCAGTTCCATACTCTCCCTATCATGATATTTGGTGTCTCTACTCTAGATTTGATCAACACTTCCTTTATAAATGTTGCCATTTCTTTACCTGAGAGGTGCTGTCTGATTTGACTTCCTCCATAGTTGAATGGATGTTTCTTTAGTTGCTTATAGAAATGTCAGGTGGGTTTCCATTTTGTTTTATCTCTTTGTCTACTTGAATTGTTCTGTGTATGCTGGATGTCTGAGCTTGCATTTTGCTCCAGCATCTTGTTCTTTTCTATCTCAAAAATTTCTATTCTCTTTTCTGTGTTGATACTTATATGTGTTTGTATTAGGTAGCTTTATCACTAGTATCAAGGTTTCTCTAGGTCAGCTTTCTTCTTCATGGATGTCTCCTGTGTGAGGGAGCTCCTGATCTGTGTCTGTCCAAAGACTCCATGTTTCCAGTTAATTGAATTAAATGTTGGTACCCATTTAGCTCAGTCCCCAGTCCTTTGATGTTTTGTTGTTGCGAGGTTATTATAGCAGGATTGCTTCAGAAGTAAAAACAACTGATTAAAATTGAGGACATCCTAAGTAAAGCAGCATAATTAGTAATAACAACAGCACCACACCCAGTTTAGAAACTAAAAAGGACTCTAGTAGCTGTTAATTCTCGGCCTTTAACCATAGGCGTAAAATCTACAATTCTATTACAGAACTGTTCATAAACTGGGAGCTTGTATGCAAAGAGTTTCCTCTTGGTGGAATGATTTTTATCTTCCAGTGATGACATTTAAGAAGCACAGTGTATGAAATAAATAAAGATAGCCAAAAATAAAGTAGATACCAGGCTTTCAGACAGAGGGTGTTCACACGAGTTTTGTGAAATATAGAAGAGGGAAGAAGAGATAGGATTGAGTATGTCAGAGATTATCTGAATTTGGTTATTGGGTCTGGGCAATGGTATTAGTTTTCTGTGGCTGAAGTTGTCCCCAGCCATTTAGAAAAAAGAATAAAAGATAAGGACAGGAACAAATCTAAAGAAATAAAAAAGAGAGGAGTGCAAGCACCACCTACCTGGCTTCTATTCTATGTCTTCGTTCATAAGGACAACGCTAGTTCACCTACCTTATCACCTGTTGGCTCCATTGCTACTATGGCTTCTCATACCACTAGTCCCAGCTCTGTGTCCTGTGCATGATGGCTAGGGGCCTGCTGTGTGATTCAGCATCCTGCCAGTGTCTGTGTCTTCCTACACAGTGCACCTGGATCCCAGTCAGAGGGGCTGGTTTCTTACTTTTTTTTTTTTTTTTTTTGCTATCGGGAATCGAACTCTGGGCCTCACCCTTGCTAGGCCGATGCCGCGCCTCTGAGCTACATCCCCGGCCCTCAGAAGGGCTGGTTTTTGCATCTTCCCATGCTGCTCTTCATTTATCTGGATCCCATCAGCCACCAGCCTGCTTTCTGTCATTTCAATATTAGATTTTGTAAGCACTGGGACATGTTGTCATTTGCTTTCAGCCAATCTGAGAATTTGGTTAGTTTGTTTACATTTTAATTTTATGAAGATAATAAGTATTTTTATTAGTCTAATTTATGTTCAAATTTTATATTAATTGCAAAGTCTTAAGCCGGGCGTGGCGGCACACGCCTGTAATCCCAGCACTCGGGAGGCTGAGGCAGGAGGATCAGTGTCAGTTCAAGACCAGCCTGGGCTACAAAAGTGAGCTCAATGCCAGCCTGAACTGCATAGCGAGACCCTGTCTGAAAAAGACAAAAAAAAAAAAAAAAAAAAAAAAAAATTGCAAAGTCCATTTGAAAGAATGATTAATGTCATATGCAACCTCTTTATTTCAGTTTTACAATTGTTGTTCAGAACACACTGAAGTTTTACTCTGGGATACTTTATTATTTTGCATATTAGTATATTAACATTCTTTAGTGTGGTTATATTTGTTAGCATTATCTTTGATATATGTACGAGTTTAATTTTAAATGACTCAGCTTTTGATCTGCAAACCCTATGCTGATTGTACTTTTCATAAATGTAAATATTCATAGCATCTCATTTAATATCTTGAATTTAGGATTAGTGATTACATCTTTTTTAATAATGGAAGGTGTCATGTGGAAGGCATTCTTTGCAGTTTGTGGAAAATAAGAGGCCAAGTCTTTGCTCTGGGGTTGGAGAAGTTTGTTTCATACTGGCTCCTCAGATACCTCTACTATTCATTTACCTTCCTGCCTTTTGTGGCAGTGTGGTTTTCCTTTACTCTCTGACCAGGATAAATAGACTGAGAACTCTCTGAGCGAAGATACTCCTGTGATGTTTCTGCAGGCGCTATCCTGGGAAACAAACACCAGTGTTTCTAGCTGCATTGCTTTCAGTCAGGGAGAAGAAGGGCTCATACTGGCACAGTGGTTGCTGTTTTATAATCATTTCATTAATTGTGCCAGTGCATGTCCTGCCCTTTGGATTTGCTGAGTTTAGAGTTCCTCTGCAACCCCTTTGGCACAAAAGGTTGTCACCTTTTTCTGTTTTTCAGTCTGACTTTGAGTTGCAGTTTTCTCCCTGTCATCTTTGTTAGTACATTTCTCACTCTATTATTTCCATAGAAATTATATCCAGATTTTAGAAGTTAGAAACAATCTAAGTACGATTCATTTTTTCTAATGTAAAAGAGGAAGAACCACCTTGACTTATTTGGTTAATCTTAGAATATGTGGGCTGCGAGACTTACACACTTTTTTTTTTTTTTTTTGTCTTTTTGAGACAGGGTCTCACTGTACAGTTCAGGCTGGCCTTGAGCTCAGTTCTGTAGCCCAGGCTGGTCTCAAACTCTCACCGATCCTCCTGCCTCAGCCTCCCGAGTGCTAGAATTACAGGCGTGCGCCACCATGCCGGGCTTTTTACACACTCTTTAATTTTATTAATTGTTAAATGTGTACCTATTACATTCCCCTAAGTCCAGTACTATAGTTCACAAGGCTTCTCTTTCTCAACACTTTCGCCTTGTAAAATTTGGCAAATGTATTATTGCAAAGCTCTATTCTATTGTGCTTTTAATTTGCAGTTCTGGATTATTAATGAGGTTAAGTATATTTTCATATATTTGTAGTATTTAATTTTTTCATGGAATAATATTTTTTATTTTCACTTCTGCTTGCCTTTTAACTTCAATTATAAAATGTTACTAAAATGTTTTAGGTATTGATTTTCCTTTTATGATATATAGCAATCACATATACAAAATACATGTGATATATCTTTTTTTGTTGTGATATATCTAAATTTTGTTCTTATCAAGATATCAAGATATGTGTTTTCAAGTTCACAGCACTGTCTTCTATTCTTGGTGCCTGAAGTAACTATTTTTAAAAATCTTTATTGGTCATTTATTTTTATTTTATTTATTTATTTTTTATATTACGGCTGGCTCAGCCTGCCCTGAGGGTGGGGCTGGCACAGCATGTGATACTGGGGAGCGAACTGAGGTCCCTGCAGTTGTCTAAGCTTTCCTAAGCAGGCGCTTTAGACCGCTGAACCATCTTGCTGGTCCTATTGATCATTTAATTTTTATCATGTTCATCTCAATCTATTAATGAAATCATATGATTTTTCCTCATCTTTTAACTTCTTTAGTATTTTTCCCATATTTGAGTGTTTCAAGGAAGTGGACTTACGTTTTTGAGAATGCTATGATAGCTACACAATTCTTTCTTTTAAATCTAAATCCCAACATTAATAGTTCTCCATTGATGCATAATTTTAACTGCTGCATATCAAATTTACATATATTTGTAAAACTAATGCTTTATTCTATTTGCCCCTGCCTTCATTTTGCTAATCTTATATTAAAAATATAACAAATATTAATAGCCAGAAGGTAGGTCTCATCATTTCAAACAGATATCATCTTGCCACTTCTTTTGAAAGTCATGTAAGTATAATGACTTTCATATTAAAAGTTGATATAAATATTACTTCACACCTGAGAAAAGTCAATTTTATTTTGTAAAGGGTCTTTTTTCAATGCTTTTAAGCAAATATTTTAAATTTTTGTATGTTTCTTAGATATATAACTGGGTCCCATTAGTTTTATTTTTATTGAAACTACATGCTAGGGAAACAGTTTTAAAACATTTTTGTGACTAATAAATATAAGTACAATTTACTTTTATTCCTTATTCCATATCCAGCCATCTTGCTAAAGGGTGTTACTAATTCTTATAATTTGTTTATTTATTATTTCAGGCTTTATCTCGTCATAGTTGGTGAGTCATGAGCACTTGTGTCTTCCTTTCTTACCTTGATCAATTTCATTTTCCTTTCTTACTTTCCCAGCTATCTCCTCAAGCAGTATGTAACACAGGATGCTAATTGGGAACACAGCTTTCCTGCTTTCCAAGGAAACCTAAATGTAAATGTTATTTTTATCATGTTATATTTTTCAAGTTGACAACATTATCTTCTATTCTTGGTTTCTGAATTAATTCTTTTAAAAATCTTCATGGACCATTTGAGTTTTATCACATTTATCTCAACCTAGTACAGAAATCATACGATTTTTCCTCATTAGATATATTAATATAAATACATTAATAATTTTAATGGTAAAATATTTATTAATAGAATAAATTGATTAATTAATCTTTACTTGGGAAAAATTCCAATTTGACTGATAAATCGGAGCAGTCATTGGGTTTTTAATGGACTTTTTCAAGAATGGCTTTTATTTATGCTTACTTGCTTTATAGTTACCTTGTGACATCAGTCTTAGTAACAATAGATGCTTCTAACTGATAATATTTTAGTATATATGTACTATGGGTAAGATTTTCAGGCTTTTATGTGCAATGCACAGTTTTGTAATTGTTTTCCTGGTGAAATTTTGAAAGACATTTATATTCTAGCATTCCTCCGAGTGTCATTGCTCCATGTTCTCCAGTAAAAGTCATAGTTCCATGAGTTGGTTTCCATTGGTAGAAAGCAAAGTTCAATTACAGGGCTTGCCACCTCTGTATAGAGATGCATTGCACTACCATAAAGCTGTCCTTATGACTGGCACCAGCGACTCCAGATTCTCTTAGCACGCATAGATCCATACAATCTCCTGATGTTTTTCTGTAGAAATATTATAGTATGTTTGACAATAAAACATTGAGACGAGGCTGGTGAGATAGCTCAGCACATTTAATGCCTGCTTAGGCAAGTTCAGGGTCTGGGATTTGATCCATGGCACCACATCCCATGCCAGCAGTGCCCCTGGGTGCTCTGAACCAGCCATGGAGACCTCGCGTGATGACACACACTTGTAATCCCAGCACTGGAGAAGCTAAAACAAGAGGATCACTATAGGTCTGAGATGTGTAGTGAGCCCTTGTACCAAATACATAAAACAAACAAAACAATCAAACCAAAAACAAATAAACAAGCAAAACAACTAAAGTGATTGAGAGGATTTTCAAAAACCTGTTCTATATATGTAACTTATATTTCTCTTCTCAAAATCCTGGGAATATTTTGCTCTCCAATGAATAAGAGCAGCGACCTCTATATAACTTTAATGGATTTACTTAAATTGTTCAATAGCTGATAGAACTATCCAGAAGAGTTTTTACTATATCAGAAATGTGAGACAGGGCCACAGATACAGCTCAGTCATGTAGGCTTGGTATGCATAAGGTCCTGAGTCTAAGTCCCACAAAACCAAACAGAAATATGATATGGCATTTGGGCTCCTTTTATTGTTTATTTTAGTGACTGGTTATTTTTGCATATAACCTTTCATAGCCACTCTTAACATTATCATTAAAAAATGTACATTAAAGTGATGGAACTATTGACTTAATAGTTAGCCTTCCTTGAGGTCAGTACGTGAAAGTACACAGAGAAAAACCTGACTGAATGCTGTTATAGTTTTGTCACTTTGTAAACACTTGTGTATAAATCAGTTTTCAGTGGATGAACTGCCAACAAGCCAGTAGAAGGCCAAGTTTGCAACACTTGAAAACTCTTCAGGCTTTTTTTTTAAATATATTTTTAATTTTTTTTCTCTTCTTTTCTTTTCTTTTCTTTTTTTTTTTTTTAATGGCCAGCTCAGTCTGCCTGGGGGTGGGGCTGGTGCAGCATGTGGTGCCAGGGATCGAACCATGGCCCCTGTGGTTGCCTAAGCTTTCCTAATCAGGAGCTTTAGACCACTGAACCATCTTGCTGACCCCTTTATATATATTCTTAATTTCTTCTGTTATTTCTCTTAGAAGAATTCAGTCCTAGTTTTCAATTTTTTTAAATTTTCATATAAACAAGTCTTTCCAAGTATGCTACCTACTATAAATTTCATGAGGGCAGAATCCGGCTAGTATTTACATTTTAAGTTGACACTTGAGAAGTGTTCCTAGCTGAATTTAAAGCCAGCGATGAGGGAAAATATTTGCTACAGTTCGATTGCTTGAAAAACAGTTTCAACAAAGGAAGGAAATGATTTGCTCATCACTCTTCTGAATGTAGTTCACTAAATCCACATTGGAGGTAAGGAATGTATGATACTGTCTCACTGGCATAGTGGGGGATTTGGGGGGTCACAGAGAGACCCCTTGCTTTGAAAATTACTTCATGCACAGCTGATGACAGACTTCACATTGGTCTTCTTCCTGTGTGGCCCATGAAACCTTCCATAATGTATGTGAGAGGAGCCGCAGTAGATGTTTCTCACTGTCCGCAGTGTATTCACTCCCACTAAAAAGCACCACGTAGCCACCCACCCAGGGAGAGTGGACCCTTGTGGCCTAATGCTGTTTCTCCCCTGATAAACTTGGAAGCTTCATCCTGTCTTTATGCTCTGGGACTTTAGGAATTCAGGGAGGGCATAAGAGCAAGAGGCGTTTTGGCGCATTATCATCTGAATCAGGATGTCTTCCGGGTGGTGGGGAGCGCTGAGTGGCTCTGATAATCCAAAGGAGATTAAATACAAAAGTGATTGTATAAAAAAAAAATCAAAGGGAGGGCAGCCATATAGCTCAGAGGATTAAAGAGCCTGCAAGCAGTTGTCCCGCCTGCCGTGCTGGTCCCGCCCCCTGGGCGCTCTGAGAAGGCAATTGAGACTGGGCCTGGTGGCACAGGCCTGTAATCCCAGCTCTTGGGAGACTATAATCAGGGGGAGCACTACAAGTCCGATCTAGTAGTGGGATCCTGAACATCCTGTAGACCCTTTCCACCAAAAAAATCAAATGAAAGGGAAATAAATTTTTATTTTCCAAAAGATTTCTTATCAAGTATCAGAAAAAAGCCAAGACTCACCCCTTCTTTCTTAGAAATTGAACAATTTGTGAGTATAGGGAAAATACGAATGATAGTCACAGCCAATTGGCAATTATTAAAAATTATTCATGAAAAACACTGTCCAGGTGAAATAATAGACTGTCCAGGTGAAATAATAGACTGTCCAGGAAGAACAGCAATTGGAGGGGTTTGCAAGGCGGGGCCAGGAAGAGAAGTTTGTTAGTCTTCCTCCTTTGCCTATCATTCTCTCCTTAGCTTCTGTGTATGGGAAGTGGGAGAAATCTGCACAGTTCTTCTCAGATGTTAGTTCCTCTGAACAACTACGAATCACCTATGCTCATGTGCTCCCTCGTTATCTTTCACAGAGCTGATTGTTAACATGATTCTGTTTTACAATGCCGTATTTTGTGTTCCTACATTAAAGTCATACAGCAAGGAGGGTATTTAACATTGGATCTGAGGTGCTTAGCCATGTTATGACGTCAATTATAAGTGACACAAAATGTGACTGTGTGAGTAGTTCTTCTTTAAATGATGTATATGTCATCAGTTTAGCTTTCCAGCTTGGCTGATCATATAAGATAGATGAATGGAGTGCAACACAGACCCATTTGATTTACTCCTGATAACGCCAATAGTAGGAACATTTAATAAAGCTATCTAGGGCTGAGGAGATAGCTCAGTAGAATAAGTGTTTGCCTGGCAAGTGCAGGATCCTGAGTTTCACACTCAGTACCACACAAAATAATAATATTTGGCCTGTAAGTGAATAATGAATATGATTTTTGTACTAAATATTTGATATGCAGCATACACACCTGCTTGGCAAGCACAAGGTCTTGATTTTGATTGCTGGTACTGCAAAAAAAAATGCTTGATATAATCTAGGCATTGGGTAAATATATTTACCCCATCGCATTTTACTTTTCCTGTCTTGTGAGTGAAGTATTATCCTCTTTCCAGCTATAGGAAATAGATTCAGATGAAATCAGATGATGGAAGTGAGACTTTCTTTTCTCCCTTTCTCACGGTGATCCTCCTCACTGTATAAGTTCACCACCGATGACCTTCTAATTCATTGCGAATGGCATTTTAAATTTGGTCTTTTTAATTGCGTTTGAGAGATGAAGACACGAGTTTCTGCAGCTGAAAAGGCTTTGATTCAACAATTTGACTTTATATTTTTATACACATATTCGACCACTTGTGGCATATATGCCTTTAGCTTCTTCAGAGCAAGAATTATGTTTCCCTCTTTTCACCAGTAATATCTATCAATTTTAGCACTTTGCTCGTAAGATGATTAAAACATTTTACTTGTGATTCTAATTAAAGGAGCGAATGAACAACTTCGTAAGGGCCATCAACTAGCCCCAGTGCCCAAGGCAGTGCAAGCAAAAAGAGTTAAGAGCTGGGTGTGGTGGCGCACACCTGTAATCCCAACACTTAGGAGGCTGAGGCAGGAGGATCGATGTGAGTTCGAGACCAGCCTGGGCTACAAAAGTGAGCTCAAGGCCAGCCTGAACTGCATAGCGAGACCCTGTCTCAGTAAGACAAAAAAAAAAAAAAAAAAAAAAAAAAGAGTTAAGAATCCAGAAATGAAGTAAATGAACCACTGTGTGGTGATACTGCAAGGACAGCTGGGTTTGAGAATTTTTGAAGCTATTTCAAAACTTTCTCATTCTTGCTAATTTTGGTAGTTCCTGTCTGCCTTTTGCAAGTGACTACAGGACACTTCTTGAGAGGAAAAGGAAACCTTCTCCATGCCCAGGCATTCGATAGAGGTAGGGTGGGAAGAGCCCAAATCAGAGATGGATCCCTGGCCGTACAAAGGTCAATGACAACTGAACTGTGTCAGTGATCCGGGTATTTCAATTGATTGGTGGTACAGCAGCAGGAGCCGTCCAGGAGGTCGCCAGATGGAAAGCTCTAGAACTTCAAAGAACTCTGAAAAACTCCAGAACATTGCCCCAATGATAGCAATCAGGCTGGTGGTTATTTCTAGACCAGCGCTGATGACTGAAAATACAATATTTTTAATGGATCCACTCTTACATAATTTCCATTCAATTTTTCAGTAAGACCAGCTTTAACGTTTTCATGTTCGTACATGCTCTAAGTGGCTGTTATGTTTCAACCTCTGTTTTATTCTTTGAACTTGCCTTAGTATCTAAGTCATATTAAGTTCTCAGTAATTGATTAACGATCAAATTTCCATTTAATATATGAAAATATTCAGTACTTAAGAAAGACATTCTCTCTTGAGGTCCAGTTGGTTGGTGACTTCGTAACACTTTGTAACTGTGCTATGATAAATTTAATATGATATGCAACGCGAGGCACTAGCAAAGCTATTTAAAGTTGATTGCTGATTATGAGTTTATTTTGAGACCTTTAAAAACATGGAAATTATATGTAACCTCATTCAGACATTTAAAAAATAAATCCCTCATTTATCCTTATCATTGACTTGTACATCATACAATTAAGCAGGACTAAAATAGTCCTGGTTCTTGTGTCATCGCTGTTTATAAGAATTGCAACATGAACTAAAAGCCAAATCATTTTATATTCTATTATGTATAGTTCTGCTTTTAGATGTTTCATGATATGGTAGGGAAAAGATAAATTAATCTAAGTAATTGATGAGAAAATGATACAGATAAATATTTATTAAGTAAGCATATTAAATCAGCAGAATAGTTTGAAATGCATAAAAATATTTTGGGGAGATGATGTTAGATTTTAATAGTCTCAAAGAAGCAATAAATTATGCTGGGAAAGATTTATGTTATCCGTAATTGTTGCATGCTGATTTATAGAAGAATAATAAAGGAAAGTTATCACAGGAATAATTTTTGGTAGTTGTTAAGTAAGAAAAGTTTAAAGTGGTCAAGTTAACAGATGGATCTGCTTCATAAGGTGAAGTTAAGTGACAGGTAGATTTGTATGGTTTTGGCTTTAAGCCCCGTATGATAAGATACAAGAGAATTCCAAAAATCTTGATTGTTAATTATCATTGTTAAAAAGAAAATCACTGCATGCTACAGGAATGAACTAAGTAGAGCCAGAGGAACTTAGATTTGTAAGTGCAGGAAATATTGATATTTAGAAAAAAAAAAACTCTAGATACCTTCAGTACTAAGAATTACTTTTCTTAGATGTAATTTTATATGCTATCAGAAGGGAAATAGGCATTAACTATAGCATAGAAATACCTTGAAATTAAAAAAAATGGCCCATTTTTATTTACTGTATAAGTAGTTACGTGAGGACGCACATAATACCAGATAGCTTCAGGTCTGAGGCAACTCATCAGGCAGTAATTGAAGTGCATAAAGTTTGTATAGACTCGTGATTAGAGATGAGAGAGAACTAGAGGAGGAGACTGGTATTGGCTCTTTTGAGCACACATATGAGACATAAACTCAGCAGAATTTTCACCATCTTGCATTTCAACTCTAAATTCGTTTAATTTAGCAATATTATGATAATAATACTAGTAGAAAAGCAGACACACAGCCTCCTCCCAGGTGCCTACCATGTGAAAATATTTTATATGTATTATTTCAATCCTTAGAAATATAATACCAGGAAGGTAGTAGTTTGGCTTTGTTGTCATGGCTATTATTTTCCCATCATAAAATTAAGACTGAAAAAGCTTGACTACATCAAATGGGCTGTCACACTCCTGAACCCCAGCACTCCAGGAGGCGGAGGCAGAGGGATCACAGTATGAGCACAGCCTGACCAACTGCAAGAGTCTATGTTCCAAAATTAAAAAAAAAAGAAGAAGTTGGGGGTCACGCAGCTCAGTGCAAAGGTCCAGGGTTCAATTCCCACTCTCCACCACATACACAATAGTGAGTGGCAGTATGAAGGACACTGAATTAATTAGGAGTAGTTATGGAACTTAAACTAAAACTCTGCTTTTCACTTACATACACACATGTGCAGAGGTTCTAAAAGGAAACATTATGTAGAAGTACAAAGTGTGTAATTAACACAATCACTGCTAAAAATTCAGGATGCTATAGGAACTATTAATTTTAAAGATTTTGATGCATACTGGCTCAACTGATTAAATCAATAATACTCAAATGTAAAACTTATTTTTTTTTAACTTCTGAGGACAGGGAATGTAAATTTGAAATGAATTGGACACCAGTAAAGTTGCTCAGTGGAACAAAAAAAATCCTTTGCAATAATAATAACTGAAGTCTTCTTCAGCGCAAGAGTAATTGTAAAATGTTCACGTATGATTGAAGCTGTACTGCCAGAAAAGGACAAGATTCAGAATTTTTGCAGCAGTAGGTTTAATAAAAATAGGCTTAATAATAAAAGTAGGCAGATGTTTTTCATAAGGCAGCACAGGAACCAGCTGAAGGGTGCTTTGGAAGGTTAAACATTTCAGTGCTAGCCCTCCTCATTGTCTTCTACCAGAAATTTATAATTTAAGCTGGTTAACTTTGTAAATGAAGAGAAACACCAATTACTTGAAAATCACAATTTATATATCATTCTCTTATTTAAAATAAAAGGGGCTAACACCACTCCAGATATTCTTAGACAGAAGGATCTTTCCCCTGGGTAATCTCTTTCGATTAAGCAAGTGCTTGATGGCTTAGCAAAGGACAGCCGAGTGATTGCTTCTTCTCCAAATCATGTCTGAATAATATGTAGTCAAGCAAGAATAAGTTGAATGTAAGAGTTGCCATTATTTTATAACCTCAGAATACTTTGTCATTTGATTTACCTTTAAAATATACGCAAACCCTTCAGTGGCAGCATACAGATGGTGCTGAGAGAGAGTGGTTGGACCCAAGTACGGAACTTCTCACCCTGAGCAAAGCGGTATTAAAGTGGTCATATGTCACATCCAGCAATTCTTAAATTACACTTTGGCTCATCAAAACCAGTCTTAACAGAATCACTCAGTATAACCAGAGTTATACTGCCTAGAACAATAATTAATGGATTAAAACAGGAGACATTGGGGCCAGGGAAATAGCTCAGTAGAATAAGCGCTGGCTTGGCAAGCGCAGAGTCCTGAGTTCAATCCCTAGTACCGTAAAAAACCAAAACTGAAACAAAAAAACAAAAAACTTAAAACAGGAGACATTAAGAGGCACTATAAAACAGAAAAATGAAAAAAGTAAATGAAATCGATGACAGGTTCAATTATCCCCAATAGATATAAAGTTTATAGAAATAGTCAATTGAGAAAGCATTCTTCCCATATAAAGGAGTTGCTATACTTTTAATTTTGTAAATGGTGGAAAGTCCTAGTCCCTGGGTCCGTTCAGACGATCATTCATTGCTAGTGTTTCCAAGTGAGCTGTCATGCTAGCTGATGCATCTTAACACTGAGGAAAGCTTACAGGTATTTGGTAAGAAGTGTGAAAACATTAACTTACAGTTACAAATTAAATAAGGTACATTAAGTAAATAAAAATATTGAGGCTCTCCAGACAACCTCTCCCTTTACTTGCTCATGACCTTGAAAATGACCTCATAAGTGCCTCAAACCTTGGTTCATATTTGCAGTTTAAATGATTAGTGCGTACATTTATGCCTCCCATTACATATGTGCACACAAGTACTTACATAACTCAAGAAGCCACCAGAGTTTTGTAGTCCTTGTACATGGTCACACGTTTGATTAAACACCAATGTATAAGCTTGTAACTTGGCACTTTATGTTGTTGATGACCTGGGTTTCTCATAAATAAGAAGAATGGACAGCAATTTGCATTTAAGCCAATCCATAATTGTCAGAAGAGCTTTTTTCATAATTTGGAGATAAATTTGCCTTAAATTAGAGAATTTATTGACCAGTGTTTCTTACCAAAATGAGAAAATGTACAGGGACAACTTCAAACATAAAAGTGATATTATTCAAATGAAAATTGTCCAAAATTTATAACTATCCTCTATGCAGATGGACAGGTAATGATCACATGGGGAGTTAACATTTTTCATCAACTATAGAGAGGAGAGTGTTAGTGCATCGCACTTCCTCTAGAAAACTGGGAGGCAAAGTCACTTGCATGACGGGAAATAGCAAGTGACGTCAGCATCAGGAATTCAACCATGACCACCTGACTTGAGTTTCAGATTTCATTCCACTTATCTTAGCAAAGGTTCAAAATGAATTACATATATCAGACTCAGGGCCTTGTGCTTGCCAGGCAGGCGCTGTGCCACTGAGTTACATTCCCAGCCCAATTCAACATTATATTATTCAGAAGCCATGCTTTGTGATATTTGTGATATTCTTTTTCTCTTGCCACACACACACACACACACACACACACACACACACACATCTCAATGTTGGGATTAAATGACATAAGATTTATTAATTTTTTAGCAGTACCGGGGATTGAACTCAGGACCTTGCACTTGCCAGTTAAGTGCTTATTCTCCTGAACTATCTCCCCAGCCCCTCACATATTTTATTTTTATTTCTTTCTCCTCACATGTTTCAAGAAATGAACACATTACTAAATAAGATCGTTTCTATGGTCTGCATTTTTCCTAGTGAAGAAATTAATGTTATAACAGGGCAAATGTTGATGAATGACAGGCTGAGTGTGACATTCTGACCCAACACAGGCACAACATTTAGGAGTGCTGAGTTAGGAACCCTTCTCAGGGGGGACACAAGAGTATGGTTTCAGAGAAAAGCCTGGTTTGGAGCTGGGGGATCTTGGAGTCCTTTAATATATATGGAGCAAATGTGTGAAGTATCAAATATTTTTATATGTAAAACGAAGAAGATTAGTAGATATCATTGTCTCTCATTGGTTACTTCTGTCTGACTATTTTCTGTGAGTTGTTTAGGGTAAGTTCTTCTTTTTTCCTTTTTTTTTTTTTTTTTTGTTGTTGTTTTGTTTTCCTTGTATTTTACTTGTATTTGTTAGGGAAGGTTCTACAGGGTATTCAAGGCCTCACTACTGGTCAGACTCACAGTGATCAGCCTGTTTACAGCCTCCCAAGAGCTGGGATTACAAGCACACATCACCAAGCCCAGTCTCAGCTGCTGGCACAGCAGGCCAGGGATTGAATGTGCTGCCTTCCTGCCTGCTTGGACCCACTTTAGTCTGCTAAGCTATTTGGCTGGCCCTTGGCTATGGTTTTCTTTTTAGTACTTTAGAAAGAGTATACTAACATTTCACTGCCCCTTTCCCTAGTCCTAAAAGTACTGGATTTCACACCTAGTTACTTGTCTAATTTCAATGTAGATAAATCCAAAGTCTTTTTTTTTCTTTTTCTTTCTTTCTTTCTTTCTTTCTTTCCTTTTTTTTTTTTTTTTTTTTTTTTTTTGAAACAAGGTCACATCATGTAGTTCAGGGCATGCGTAGTCTATTTGGTTCAAGTTGGCCTCAAACTCATAGAAATCTGCCTGCCTCAGCCTCTGAGTGCTAAGATTACACGCATGCATCACCATGTCCAGCCTAAGATCTTTTTTGATTTGAATAAACGCTTTGTATCATTTTCATCCATAACTGGTTGGTTGCATGTGTTACTACACTTAAACAACAGGTAAAGTTGGCTGCAGTTCCCTATCATGCCATGTTAAGCCCACGTAACTCATCTAAATATATTCCAGGTTTCTCAACTGCCAAAACCATGACAGTATCCCTTGCAACATTTATAAAATTCATCTAATTCCAATTTAGAAAAATTCTTAAGAAGTCCATTAATTACTTGACAAATCACGAATGGTAGCCAACATTTTCTTTCTCAAATTTAGCGAAGCTGAAAAAAGAACATCATGATATGCGATCAGTGTCCCATGGTCTTAATCCATGAACATAGTTGTAAATGCATCTGCATCTCTTTCTTACCATCTACAGTAATGGGTTATCTAGACCAATTAATTCTTAATCCTAGGCCTGATTTCTTTCAAAACATGCTCGGCTTCTTCCGGAATCTGCCACACCACATGTGATGCTGTAGTGTTCTCTCTGATACAGTGTCCTGCTTTCTCTTCCTGGTGCCTCGTCATTCGTGTGCCTCCAATCTCGGAGGAAGAGGTGGCTGGTCCACCCCGTCTCTTCCCTCAAGCATTCTCACGATCTCATCTTCTGTTCTCTCTTTTGACTTCTTTCCCTCTGCCACAATCGAGGAAGCCACGTTTTCTGGTGTTCCATGGCACGGCTACCTGCTGTCTCTCCTCCTTGCCCTGCTGACTTTGTCCACAGAGGTATCTGCGCTAAGCGCTCCTCACGGGCGCCTCAGTTGCTCCCTAACCTCTCGCTTCTCTCTGAAATATCTTTTGCTCCTCCACGACTGATGTGAAGGTTTCCTTCTGCTTTCAGCTGTGGTGTGGCTTCATTTGTAGCAACCACAAAGGGAAGAACGTGTAAAGCCACACCGTTCTGTTCACCAAAGAAGGACATAGTTACGGCTAACATTTTTATAGCATGTGCGTTTGTTTGCTCACATTGATGAATGTCTTTTCCATCTTTATTTGTACTTATGCATATATTGATCATGAATAGAAGGTTTTTTTTAATCGATGTATGCTTTCTTTAGTGAAATTGTCTTTCAAAAGATATTTATGAACTCTTGCTTACTGTTAAAGCATGAATAGATTTTCAGCGCATTTAAATGAAAATGTAATTTAATGGTTATTTAATCTTTTACTCTACATAATAACCCCATGACTCAATCTTTAGTTGTGTTCTAATTATTTTTAAATTGATAAAAATCTATGCATTGTGCATAGTCTTCTTTCCATATTCATGGGCTCAACCAGTCATGGATTAAAAATATTAAAATCACTGTGTGCAGAGTTTTCTGGTTATTATCCCTTTTACAGGATAGTATAACACCTATTTACTTATCATTTACATTTTGTTACGTGTCTTAGTTACTCTTCTTTCGTTGCTGAGACAAACACCCGACACTCAGAATGAGGGAAGGAAAGGTTTATATAGCTCACAGTTACTGGAGGTTTCAGTCCATATTCAGCTGGCTCCCAAGCAGACTGGCACGTGGCAGAGGGCAACCTTCCATGGTGGTGGACAGAGAGCTAGAGCAACTGGGAGAGCTAGCAGCAGCTCCAGCAGCTAACTTCTCTTCCTACCTTACGCTGAAATGCAAATCACCTGCCCCAGGGGAGGGGCAGCACCCATTTCCACAATTATGAATTCTAGAAGCAGCACCAAGACTGCATTAGACTTTGGGGGGGGTCACTTATACACAAACTATAGCATTAGGCACTGCAGGTGATCTAGAGATGACATAAAATATATAGTAGGTAGTGTATAGATTATATGCAAACACTATGCCTTTATACTATTTAATGTAACAGACTCAAGGATCAACAGAGGCTGGTATCTGCAAGGCATACTGGAAGCCATTGCCTGTTGAAATCAAGGCAGGCCATTAAGGCATGACTGCATCATGTTTTGAAATATGTGCACAGTGTGGAATGACAAAACTAAGTTCTTTAATGTGATGCTTCACCTGCTCATAATTTTATGTGTTGATAACACCGATTCTTAGTGAATTTTATGAATGCTACTCCATACTCACTAGCTATACCTACCAAGTTGCAAAATATAACTCGAGTTTATTTTTCCTGTGCACCTAAAATTTTGTGTCTTTTGGCCAACATCTCCGCACTCCTATACCCACAGCCCTGCTGGCTGTCATGCTATTCTCTTATCAGTTCATCTTTTATAGATTCTGCATCTAAGTGATATTGTATAGTACTTTTTCTCTGCCTGGCTTAACAGACAATACGCTATCTTCCAGATATATATATATATATATATATATATATATATATATATATATATATCTGTCTTTAATATTTGGAAGCGTGTTTCATTACGTCTCTGTTCCACATATCTGCTATTCATTCCTTTGTAGGCCACCTGGCTTGACTCTGTATCTCTGTATCTTGGCTGTTGAGAATAATGCTGCAATGAAAACACAGGACTGAAAATGCTCCCTCCACAGACTGATTTCCCACCTTTTGAAATAAAACCAGGTGTGGGATCATGGATTACATATGAGTTACATGGCAGTTTCAGGTTTTAATTTGTTAATTCACATTTTCAGCATAAGTGTACAAAAGTTCACCTTTTCCCACATCCTCACCAGCACACAGTTAATATATATATACATATCTATATCTATCTATCTATCTATATATATATATATATAGAGAGAGAGAGAGACAGAGAGAGAGAGAGCGAGTGAGAGAGTTTTATTTACTGAAACTTATACAAATTAGAGTATAAAGCAATCTGGCACAAGAGAAACACTAGCTTGAAAAATGGATTGGTATTATTTGCCTATATAAAATGTGAAATAGGATGGTTTTTCAGGCCATGCATACTTCATTGCTAAATGTGTGTTACAGAGCCTGCAATACACTGTGTAATTACCACCTCCTGTATTTCTTCTGATCTAACTGGTGCTAAACCACAGACTACTGACAAATAAAATGGACCCTTATTATTTTCTGAATGAATCATATCTGGTGATTTGTTTCCTTTTATTTGCAAATGATAAGCAATACAGTTCTCAAAAACGATCTCTGACTATTGTTGCTTTAAGTTAATGTAATACCATTCCAGATGGCTGACCACATGTAATTCCTAGTCGTTCAGTTCATTGTTAGCAATAAACTTCCTGAAAAAAAAATGATTTTATTTTAAAATAAACTATGTCTTACATCTGAATTCAATTACTGCCATGAAAATCTCACAAAATCACAAAATTGTACTGTACCTAATTTAACTCCTTAATGATTAAAACACTTATTTTATCTTATTTGCTAACATTAATTATATCAGTAGTCCTGTAGGAATATTAGGATATATAAGGTAATATGTGTTTCTTTTTTGCAGCTGCAGTATTATAAGGCTACCTTTTCTTCTGCCTTTCCATTCAACACATGGTTTCTTTTGTCTTTTCTAATGGGTGTAAGGTGTTTATCATTGCAGTTTCAGTTAGAATGTATTTGATATTGAGCGTTTTCCATGTTTGTTGACCGTTTATATGATTTCCTTTGATAAATGCTTAGTTTGTTTGCCCATTTGTAATGGACTTACTGTGTTTATTTTCTTATTCCTGAGTTCCTTGCATGGTTTAGATACTAAACTCTTATTAGATGCAAATATTTTCTGCTATTCCATAGGTTTTTTTCTTCACCCTGTTGGTTATTTCTTCTTCCTGTGGAGAAATGTTACTGTTTGAAATTTTAGTAGACTGCTTTCACTTTTGTAACCCCTGCTCTTTGGAACATAACCAAATATAAACAAAGCAGAAAACAAAAACTGAAAGCACAGAAAACACTGCACGTCCAGTGATATCCAAATTCCTGCCTTCCATAATTTTTTTCTAGAAGCTTCACACTTTTAGGTCTTATGTTTAAATCTCTCTCTCTCTCTCTCTCTCTCTCTCTCTCACTCTCTCTCTCTCTCTCTCTATGTGTCTGTCTATCTCTCTGTCTCTGTCTGTCTATCTGTCTGTCTGTTGATATTTGTTGATTTTGCATACTGCACTTTTATTAGATTCTTTTCTTTTGCAAGTTTTTTTTTACGGGGTGTTTAGGATATACTATATGTAAAATAGTGTCATCTGCACTGACACTTTTGTTTTTCTTTATTTTTAATATATTTTATTTTTGTGTCTTATTTAATTTGTCTGTCTGGGAGAGTATTATATAAAGAGAATAGTAAGACTCTTGATTCTTATTTTAGAAAAAAATATTTTAGCTTTGTACTGTTAATCATAGCATAAGTTTTGGATTTGTTTTGTATGTCCATTCCTGGGATAAGGTCCATTTCCCCTATGCTTCATTTGTAAAGAGTTCTTATTATGAAAAGAAGTTGAATTTTTAAAAATGCTTTCTAGGAGGTGTTAGAATGGTATGTTCAAAGTCCTGAGGAGGAGGGAACTTACAGGATAAGAATATTAAAATCAGAAAAGATGTACTTCAGAAATGATCATAGCATTTCCCATTAAAATTATCCTAGAAATTCTCCTCATTATTTTAATGTATTATGTCGCACTTATAAATTTACACAATTCTGAACTATCCTCAAATTTATCCCTCAAATCATAGGGATAAATCATACTTGATTATAACAACATATGTTCCTGAAGCGGGCTTGTGAGGGTCTTGTTGCTTATTTCTGCTGGTAAGTTTATCAAGGTCGACCTCTTAAAATGAATTTGGAAATTTTCTCTCTTCTTTGGCTTCTGAATCTGAGGATCCATTTTTCCTTAGATGAGTGTGACAATAGAGCTCTGAAATCACTGGGTTTTTACCACTCACTGATTTAGTTTTGTTTTATTCATTACTTGTCTGTCCACACATTCCATTTCTTTGGGATATGCTTTTGCTAAGGTATATACATCCATTGATTTATTCTAGGTACTTAATTTTTTGGCGACATAATGGTGCTCAGTGGATTCTTAGCATACCTTGCATTTCTGCAATATCAATTATCACGTGTTGCTTTTCATTTCTGACTTCATTTATTTGAGTCTCCTCTTTCCCTTCCGCTTAACTTAGGTAAGAATTTCTCAGTTTTGTTCATCTTTAAAAATATAATCCAAGTGTTGATTTGTTGGGTGTCTTTGTTTTTCTTTCTGTATGTTTTTTGTCTATGTTGTGTTATTTATTATCTTTTGTGCATTTAGCACAGGGTCTCACTACGTAGACAGGACTCATAGTGGTCCTTCAGTGTGCAACCTCCACGCTCTGGGATTACAGGTGCGAGCCACCATGCGCAGTCTCAGTCCCAGTCTCAGTGCACCCTGGGGGCAGGGCCATCACAGCTTGAGTGTTTATATTTTTCAGTCTTTGTTTCATTCCTACTCTTCTTTTTTGTTTGTTTTTGCTTTTTTCATAAAGAAAATTGAACTCCAGACCTTGTACTTGCCAAGAAAGTGCTGCACTGTCGAGCTAAATCACTTTCTTTTTTTAAATTAAATTAATTTTTTTTTAAATTTATTTTTTAGGGAAATGTCTACAGGGTATTCAGGGTCTCACTAACAGATCAGGCTTATAGTGATCTGCCTGTTTTTATTTTTTTTCATTACTTTTAATAAGAAATAACAATCCCAGCACTTGGGAGGCTGAGGCAGGAGGATCGGTGCGAGTTCGAGACCAGCCTGGGCTACAAAAGTGAGCTCAAGGCCAGCCTCAACTGCATACTGAGACCCTGTCTCAAAAAGACAAAAAAAAAAAAAAAAAAAAAAAAAAAAAAAAAAAAAAAAAAAAAAAAAAAGAAATAACAATGAGGCAGTTTCAAAACATGTTAGTAGGACAGCCACAACAATTAATACACTGCATATTATTGTTTTCATAGTAGTTGTTCAGAGTATAAGATGAAGACATGATATTTTTTTTTCTAAACATGTGCATACAAATATTTCTTCTCACTGCAGTAATAAAAAGTAGTTGTATGTATAGTCCAATATTCCATAATAGTAATGGGCTGCCAGCAGAGTGGCAATGTCAGAAGTTGTTGATTTGAGCGTTTTATAGCTCAGCATACTAATCTGGCTTTACATTTTATGCCTTGTGGTTAAACTTTTTTGCTGGATGGTTAAGTCTAAGTTAAAGCAAGACCTGTATAACAACACTTGTAACTTTTGTATCTCCCAAGGTCAGTCAAATCCCCTCAGAATTTACCTTGAAACACTGTACCATCTTTTGTAGAACTTTTTTCAGTGCCAGTCATCTGGATAAGTCATAGCCATTGCTTGACCAATCTCTGTGAAAGCCTGAGAGAATGTTTTCTCTCTAGGTGACTCTATGTAGGCACACTATACATCATCAATCCCTTTCCTCTGTGGCCCCATGACCTACTTGAGCAGAAAATTTGGGACACCACTTCAGATATAGGATGTTACAATACAGGTGCTCTTATGTCCTGGGTCCTCACTGACCTTGAAGGGCTAGGGCCAAAATATTGGCTGTACTTGTAACCCTTCATTTTCTCTAATTTTTTGGTCTGCAAACTTAATCCCATTCAAGCCAGTGATCCACCTGTTTACAGCTTCCCAAGAGCTGGGATTACAGACCTGCACGGCCACACGCAATCTCCATTGCCACCTCAGCACACTCCGGGGGTGGGGCCAGCACTGCAGGCCTGGGGATTAAACCCTGGCCCCTGTGCCTGCTTGCAAGTGCTTTAATCCACACAGCTATTTGACTGGCGCTAAATCCCTTTCTGCTCTAATCTTTCTATTTCCCTTCTCCTGCTAATTTGAGGCTTCATTTGTGCTTCTTTCTCTCGTTCTGTAGGGTGTCGTATAAGGGTACTTATTTGAAATCTTTCTTTTCTGAAGCAGTTTTTGCTCCATGGTTTTCTCTTTTGACTACTTTTGCTGCATCCACATTTTTATATGTCGTGCACCCATTTTCACTTGTCTAAATAACATGTAAAGCTTCCCTTTGAGTTTCTTCTTTGATTTACTACCCATTGGCATCTTGTTTAGTTTTCATTTGTTTGCCAGTTTTAGAACATTACTTCTGCAGTTTGTCAGAAAGCTTGCTTGATAGGATTCTAATTTTTTCAAATGAAGGCATGTTTTGGGACCTAACACATAATCTATCCTATCTATAGAAGAATTGTCCCCATGAGCTTGAGAGGAACGTGCATTCTACTGCTGCCAGATGGAATGCTCTCCCATGTAGGCTAAGGCGTGGTTGAAGCCTGGTGTTTCCTCACTGACCCTCTATCTGGATCACCTGATTATTGGGGGAATCAATATTGATTAAAAACCTCATTGCTGTTGTGACAGTCTATCTTTCCCTGTAGGTCTCTGACAGTTGCATTATGTATTTAGGCACCTCAGTGTTAGGTGTAGATAAATTTATAATTCACATGTTCTCTTTTTGTTAAGTTAATTTTAATGAGAAAGAAATGACAATGAGACAATTTCAAAACAACTTAGCACAGTTACAATAATTAATACATTGCATATTATTGTCTTTGTAGTAGTTATTGAGAGTATAAGATGCAGACATGATAGCTTGTCTAAACACTAGTAGTGCAAATCTTTCTTCTCATCTCATTGAATTAAGAAAAAGTAGCTGTATATCCTTATATATATATATGTATATATATATACATATATATGTATATATATATACATATATATATGTATATATATATATATATATATATATATATATATATATATATATATATAATGGTCCACAGTTTCCCAGTAAATCCTGAGAGGATTTGACTGACCTGATCAGATATAAAAGTAACATATTTTTTCTTATATAAGTCTTGTTTTATCTTGCTCTTAACCATTCAGTGGAAAAGTTTAACTACGAGGTATAAAAAGAAAAGCCATATTAATATGCTGAGCTGTAAAAGGCTCAAGTCAACAACTTCTGCCACTACAAATTCTGTGGATAACCCTACTATTATGGACTGTTGGACTATATATTTAGTTGTTTTAATGAAGACACACACCTACACTGTTTCAATGGCAGTAGAACACCCATCTGTGACAAAATACAGTAAAAAATGGGGGTGTAAATGACATATACTCTTGATGAATTGAGCCCTTTATTATTACATAATCACCTTCTCTGTTCTTTGTTGTTGTTGATTTGAAAGTTTGGGTTTTAACGTCCATTTTATTTCATATTGGGGTAGCTGTTCCATGGCCATAACATAATGTTGCTATTTTCTTTTTCAGTCTGTGTATATCTGTAAGTAAAATGAATCTCTTGAAGGCAGCATATGGTTGGCTCTAAGTGATTTTTGTCCATTAATCTATTAGTTCTTTTAATCAAAGAATTGAATCCATTTACAATGAAAATAATTATAATTAGGTAAGGATTTAGTACTGTCACATTTTGAATTGTTTGTGATAGTTTTTCAGCTCATTTTTTCCTTTTTCCTGTATTGCTATGTTCATTTATAATTAGGTGATTTGCCCTTGTATTATGCTTTGAATCTTTATTTGTTTTATACTTTTGGGGAACTATTAGAAATTTTTGCTCTGTAGTTATCACGAAGCTACATAAAAATATGGGGGTTGCAATAAGTTATTTTAAACTGGTAACTTTGTTCACTTTAAAAGACATAAAATCTATACATTCATTTTATTATTTGTTGTCAAAAATCTGCATCATTTATAATGTGTATTCTTTAGTAAATTGTTGTAACTATTATTCTTTTCAAGAGTTTGTCTCAGGCTGGGGAGGCAGCTCAGCAGACTAAAGCGCCTGCTTAGGCAAGCACAGGGATCACAGTTCAATTCACGGTACCGCAGTTCTCCCAGTTCCTCCCATAGGGCAGATGAGCAGGCCAGAGCACAGGGATAGTGGTGCATGCCTGTAATCCCCGTGCTTGAGAGGTTGAAAACAGGATCACCATGAGTCTGAACTGTTCAGTGAGATCCTGTAACAACCAGATATGTTAAAAAAATATCTCTTGTATTTTATAGTAGGGTCAGTACTGATTATACATATATTATATGACACCCTAAAACATTATGAATTTACATTATATTTTGAAATGAAAGAATTTTGCTGCCAGGTGCGGTGGCACATGGCTGTAATCCCAGCACTTGGGAGGCTGAGACAGGAGGATCTTTGTGAGTTCAAGACCAGCCTGGGCTACAAAGGTGAACTCAAGGCCAACCTGAACTGCATAGCAAGACCTTGCCTCAAAAAAAAAAAAAAAAAAAAAAAAAAAAAAAAGAATTTTGCTGACAAGACACCATAGTTTAATTGAAAATTTCTTATATGCAAATTTCTTTGTTCCTCATGACTTTTTTAGGATCTTGCTTTTGATTTTACCAGTTCAGTGATGCTGTATCTTGATGTAGTTCTTGTTTAGATTTAATTTCTTTGGAGGTGGTAGTCTTTCCTGCATATGAATATTTATATTTATACAATATTTGAAATGCATTTTAATATTTCTCTTCTGCCTTATTTTCTTCCTTTTCCTTTTCTCCTGCCCATCATTCCTTTTTGTTTTTCTCCACTTCATCCCTTTTGAGGTGTAGCTGGAGTAAACCCAAGTCTCTTCCCATGCTAGACTCATTTCCTACCACTGAGCTGCTCTCTAACTCCTGATGTTACTTCTGTCCATTGCTTCTTTTACCCATTTATTTCTCTTTTCTACTTCTTAAAAACAAATGCTCAAATATTTGCTCTTTCGATGATGTTCCATATCTTGTAAATTTCAGCCACTCCTTTTCATTCTCTTTCTCCTTCTCCTCTAACTACGTATAGTCTGTGTTTCCATTTCTTCGGCTTGACTACTTCTGCCAGTTTTTACTTCATTCATTATATTTTTCATTTCCAGAACTTTTATTCATATTTTTACAGTTTTAATCTCTGTTAAATTTCTCACTTTGCTTATTTTTCTGATTTTATTGCATGATTTCTCTTGAGGTTAACTGAACTTTCTCAAAATAAATATTTTGAATTGTTTGCCATTGAGTTTACATTTCTCCATTTCATTGAGTTTCACTGGAGATTATTGGGTTGCCTTTTAATAATTATGTGTTCTTTGCTTTTTATGCTTTTTGCTTTGTTTTTGCATGTATTTTTGGCTTGTGTGAATTCTATACCTTTGAAATAGGTCAGACATATTCTATTGTTTGACAACTGGCTGCCTTAGAAATTCTTCATCTAAAAACCCATTTGGAGATTCTAGGAAACCATCTCTTGGTGTCTATGGCAGGCTTATTGCTGGAGTCCTCAGGCAGGCTGGCCATCTTCCTATACTGCAGGTTGTGAGGCTGGTACCAAGGACAAAGCTGGATAATGATATACTTTGATAGGCCTGATGATTTCATCTATGAGATCTGTATGCACAGTGTTGACATAAAGCTTGAAATCCAAAGTTCTGATCCAGAACTGGTGCCTGGATCTACTGAACCAGAGATGGAGCATGAATACACAGCATGAACACTTTAGTGAAGGCCTAAAGCTTGTTTGGACAAATCTGGATTCTTAGTCTATGGAGGATATTCTGGTGCTTGGTCATACAAGTGCCTCCATCTCCAGAGGCCAGCCTGACTTTGGGGCCTACTGGGATGGACCCAGACCTTGGGTTTTCTGGAATAATCCTAGAACCAGAGTCCATTGGAACCTGAGAACACAAAGAGAAAACTACGATTTGGAGCTAGCCCTGTACTTGAGAAGCCATGGAAGTTGAAATCACAGATGCTGGCATGATACCTGCAGTCCTAGAGGTTGGTCTGGAACGTTAGTATTCAGGTGCAGTGGCCTAGATCCATCGAAGTCAAACCAGTGCTAGAATCCATTGAAATGAGCCTAGCCCTTTTGTGTGACATAGAATGGGGCTTCACAGGCCATCCTGACACTATGAAGCCTGGTGTTTGCGTGTATGAGCATCAGTCGAGGGTCCGAGAGCAGAAGCATTGACATGTCACTGGGGCAAGACAAAGCCTGGGGAAAGCTGTGTCTGGGACAGTTTGGAACTTTCTTTGGAACTGGAGCTTTGATCTGCAGGAATTGGGTTGGCTCTGAGTAGGCCTTTAGTCTGATTCTGTGGGACCCTATGTAAGGTGGGTCTAGCATCCCAGCAGGGTGATTAAGACTGCATGCATTTCCTTGGTTTTCCTAGCTTGGCATTTGGATGATGGGGTAAACCTTTCAGGAGATTTTTAGTTGTCTTTGTGTTTATTTCCCAGAAGATTTAGTGCCTGATAATTTTGCTTCTCTAAAATTTTTTATTTTCCTGAAAGTTTTATACCCACCTCTGGAATATCCGTCTCTAATCTTTGACATCAATATGCAGGTGATACTTAAACTGAAAGAGCCATAGGGAAGTTGAGACATGGACTAATTACCTGGGATGTGTTCCTCTTCCTGAATAATTACCATGAATTCAAAAAGATATTATTTTAATTGTGCAATGATTTGTCCACACATGCATTGGCATTCAGGCCCAATAAATTACGTATATTTTGCATATCATTTATTATAGTACAATAGTTCTGTACAAATATGTGGAATAAATTATTTGTAATATATAATATATATATGTATATATATATATATATATATATATATATATATATATGTTGTGGAGGTTCATTGGGTAGTTTTATTTCTGTGTATAAGAGAATAAAACAAAATTTCATACAGGAAAATACTAAGCTTTGGATAAGACCATATATTTGATTAAGCATATTTCTATATTAAGCATAAAACTTGTCTTTGATCATTAATGCTTTCTCAGAAAGACATGTGCTCAAGTATTCTAAAAGTACTTTTTGACTTTTCAGTATTAAATTTTCTTTGAGAATCTCTGTCTCTCTATATCTCTGTCTCTGTCTCTGTCTTTCTCTGTCTCTGTCTCTCTGTCTCCATTTCCGTCTCCATCTCTGTCTCTTGTCCCTGTCTCTATGTCTCTGTCTGTCTATCTGTCTGTCTGACTTCTGACTGTCTCTGTCTCTTTCTCCCACCTCACATTCTGAAAAAACAAAACAAAACAAAACAAAAAAACTAAGCACTTTCCCTAAAGTTAAAAGAAACAATAGAGCACTGAGATGAGACATTGTGGAAGGTGGTAAAATTGCCTCCTTTAAAAACAGAATGGCTGTTTATGTTCTTGGTTGTCTTAACGAAGCTCAGTTACCAGGAGAGGAGTGATTCTGAGCTGGATTTTGAGTTTATTTGTTTGTTTATTTATTCATTCATTTATTTATTTTGTGGTACTTCGGGTTGGACTCAGGACCCTGCACTTGACAGGAAGCATTTATTCTATTGAGCTATCTCCCTGACCCTATTTTAGGGTTCATTTTAAGAGATTTCAAAACTTTATATCAGTTTGGTTCAAGAAATTAATTGGATCTGGTACAGGTTCTAACATTATTATGGAAATCTTAATTCTTTCATTATTTCTGAAGAGGGTATTGAAAGATAAATGATATGATAAGTGTCAACTTTCTGTTTTATCCTGTGGGAAAAAAAAATTGAAAGAGAAATAAAAACTGACTCCCAGTGGTTTTTAAACTCTATACAACTGAATTAGCTTAAAGGTTGTGGCAATTAATAAAAATGAGGTCTGTATCTAGAAGGAATTAAAAATGTGGAAGAGAGAAAAATGAAAGTCAGGGAAGAATATTGTTTCATAGGGTGACAGAAATGGCTCTCGTTGAGAGCGCTTAGCCTACGACCTGCTGTGGTTTACAGGAGGATGTTGTCTCTTTTTCTCTCTGTGGGCACTTCGCTCCTTTCAGTCTTTTCTTGTGGAATAGCCCCTCTTCCACCTCTTTCCTCACTACTTTTCCCAGTAAAAGCAGCTGTTTGATCCCATATATTACAAAGGAACAGGACAGTACAGGGGAAAGGACACAGGTTCTGAGCCACAAGGGCCTGGGTTTGAATCTTGCCTTACCTGCATCAGAATTGCTATAATCATGTCATAATATCCTTACCTGAAAATAGTCTTCACCTCACAAAGTTGTTGCAAAATAAGATGAAACTTGGAATTCATGATATTTGCAGATACATAATGAATTTTTAGCAAGTATTAAGCATTGTAGATGTCATATTAAAAGACTTTCTCAATTTAAATATAGTAATTTTAAGTCTGTGCAGTATACAAATTGGCCATAGAAAGAGGTATAAATAAAACGTAGAAACCCAAGCTATTTGGAGGAAATAACTAATAAATTTAAGAAAACAAAAAAAATCACAAGTGGTTTCAAGTAAGACTTATACTTTTAAATCAAATATTGAGAATAGTCTAAAATTTTTAGATATAGAGCAGAGGTATTATTTAAAATGTTGCTCAATTACAGGTCCCAAAGGAGGACAAAATATTTCGGATACTGCTTAAAATACAAGCATAGATCAAACTCAGTGCTTGATTTTGAAAGTGCATGGTGTTTCTGAAGATAGACTGAACGCTGAGAGGGCTGAGAACATAAGCTCTATGGCTGACTGTGGAGTTTATGTTCCGTGTTCACTCGTCAGTAACTGTAATACCGCTACTTTGGGCTGCAACCCCAACAGCTTTCCACTTCGTGTCTCCATGCATACATTTGGGTTAATGACTCTACATATTCTAGTTTATGCCTGTTTGCATGAATGTGTGATAACTAGCTGAAATGAACACAGGAAGATGATTACAATGGCCATTGGCAAAGACTATGAGTTCAATATTTATTAGGTTCAATGATAATTATCATTAGGATTAGAATTAGGTATAAGTCCTCAGTGCTACTTGGAAACAATTCTATTTGGTAATCTTCCCAGAGTTATTTTACAGTTAACATTCATTCATATTTAATGTCTTTGAAGACTAAAAAGCCTACTGTTTAAGCCTAAGCAGATCAATATTGTATGTAATCATTAATGAAGAAGGTAAATAGCGCTACAACTTGAACTGTTTCTCCATAAATAAAGTTTGAGTCTACCATCTGTTTGCCTGTAAAAATAAACTATACTACTTGGCTTATATCTACTTTTAAAAGTGATTTTTTTTCAAGGAGGTATATCGCTATTATGAAAATATCTGTACATATATTTTATCATAAGGTGCATCTGTAATCCTTGTCCTTGATACTTAAGCACATACTAAAAATGTGTATAGTACACAAACTGTATTTATTTATTTATTTATTTATTTATTTATTTATTTATTGAACATCTGGTTGTGCAGACAGGCTGGCCGTGAGCTTACTATGTAGCCCACACTGACCTGAAACTCACAATGATCTTCCTGCCTCAGCTTCCCGAGAGCTGGCATCACAGGCCTGCACCACCATGTCTGGCTCTACACAGTTTGATTTTTGTTGCAAGTCTGAGAGGAGGAGGACAATTGGAAAAAATGGGAAATTGGAAGGAGTCTAAGTGCAGCTTTACTTAAATCTCACACTGAATAAATGGAAGGCTTCTTGACACTTCCTTGTGTCTTTGCTCCCATCTGTGAACATCTACTGTTCATCTCTATCTTCACACGGTACATCACATTTTCTTTTAAAGTTTGATTCTTTTCAGTCAAGGTCTGTTGAGAGACGTAGCGCCCTCAGAGGTAGAGTGCCTAAAGGCCTGGGGCTTGGGAGGCAAATCTCCAAAGGCAGAGAGGACACTCGCTCCCATGGAATTCTGGGCTCTAGGCCCTGAGGAAAGCAGCAGACCTGCAGTGCGACGCCCAGGAGAAGCCTGTCTTTGGACACACTGGGAAAATATGAGCATAGTGACAGTGCAGCGGCATTGTAGTTGTGTTAACGAAGCAAGTTCTTGTCAATTTGGGGCGAACCATGCTGACAGCCAACAGCATGCACCAAAGAGCTGACGCATGCTCTCCGGAGACCTATCCCAGAAGGTTGCAGCTAATGAGAATCTGCGCATCACTCTGATGAGGTATGAGTGCTCCTCAGGAGCAGTTGGCCTAGAAATTATGGCCAGGATTTCAGGGGGAGGGGTCTTATAGTCAAGCTCCTTTTGGTGCAGACAGCTCTAGATGAGGTATACCATGTGTCTAATCCAGCTCAGTAACAGAGGTGCTGTGACTGAGGGGGCATTTTGGGATGAGTGTGAACAGATAAATCCTAAAATAGAACAAAGCAGGCGAAGGCTGAATCTCCCCAGGCTTATCTGTAGGGGGAAAAATAGGACCTCTTGAGTCAGAGAGACCTAGATCCACATTTAAGGTAATTTATTCGTTTCCTGTAGTGTTGGGCAGGTGGCTAACCTTCTGTGGGCTTTAAGTTCTTCATCCCTAAAATGAAACTTTGCATATTTATCTTAAATACTCAAGGTAATAGACACAAACTTTGACAAAACAACATGCATCAAGTAAATATTGATTGCTTTATATTCTTTTCATTTAAAGGTAAGAATTATCTCTATAACTTGCTGTACATGATATAGTTTTATTTTCACATTCTTGTTCCTTTCCTAAAGTTTGTGAAAAAATGATTAGTTCAACAATCAGCTCAGTATGTAGGCTCAAGTCAACAATTTCTGATATTGTGAGTTCTGCTGATAAGCCTATTATGGAGCATTGCGCTCTATATACAGCTACTTTTTCTTAGTTCAATGAGAAGAAAGATTCGTATGAATAGTGTTTACAAAAGACATGTCTGCGTCTCATACTCTAAAGAACTACTACGAAGACAACAATATGCACTGTATTAATTACTGTAACTGTCCTACTAACCTGTTTTGAAACTGTCTCATCGCTATTTCTTTCCCATTAAAACTGATAAAATTTTAAAAAGCAATCAGTTCCTGATACTTAAATGTGACAGGAAGTGGAATCAGAACTAGAGACCATGTCCTTGCTTCTCGGCTGGTCACTGAAGAGGCAATGGATGGCTTCTGCAGAATGGCACGAGGGCGGGAGGGACGTGCAGGGAGGACACGGGGCCATCAAGTGATAGCTCATCTGTGGCTCATTCAAAGTATAGGCAGGAGCTACCTAGATCAAGAACAGTGAAAATAATACCATATTTCTCAAAAGGGTGACAAAGACAAAGATATGAGGGGCTTGTAAAGTTAAACATGGGTCTCTTTTATGTATTTTAGGCTATCGATAATGTTTGCATGTCTTCGAGCAGTAAATTTTAACTCCTATTCAAGAGCAAACATTTATGCACAGTCTTCTTTTTGACCAATCCTTGCTTTTGTAGTATTGGCTTAAGCTGCATTTCACTCTCAACTTTCCTATATTTCTTGGCTGTATAAACTAACAAAGCTCTAGGGCTGGGCTTTAGAATTGAGGGCATAGTCTTAGGCATTTTTCTAAATAACTTAACCTTGGTCAGTGCAGCAGATGTGGGAGTTTAAAGTATGTGTTAAATTTTATCAGGTATTAATATTTTAAGTGCTTCTATAGTTTATATACAGCTTTGAAAGGAATTATAAACTGAATAGCCTAAAAGAATATACAGCTCCCTATTTCTCAGCTGCATTTTACCATAAACAAGTATTGTGTGCAATAATAGAATTAGTTTTGAAGCAACATTTAAATTCAGTTCAAAGTATAAAACTCTAGAGCTCTGTGCTGAAATCAGTGTATAGGAGCTAAACTTGTGTAAGCAGTAGTGAGTAGAGTTTTATGTATTAAATTTCAGTGAAGAATCCCAAATTGGACCATGTCTACGCATCTAGGATTTTTTTTTTTTATCTAGGATGAAAGAGTTAAAAAATGTCTTTTGGACAAAATAGCTTCCTTTCATTGTGTAGGGCTGGAGTATTTCTTTAAAATATCACTGCCTAGGAAAGTCTATGCGTAGAGAAATTTTACACAAGGGAAATTTCTATGTATCTATCCATATCTCTATATTTATTTATCTATCCTCATCTACCTATGTATTGCTAGTAAAGAAAAGAAATGGCAGTTGTTGACAAGAGTTTAAGAAACATTTATTTATGTAAAGGCTAACTGCCTCAATGCAGTTCTTAGTACTTCAGATATAATAGTTTCTGAAGCAGATAAAAGAATAGCAATTTAAATACAACTTATGCTCACGGTATAGGATTTAATGGTCAAAGGGAAAAATATTGAGTGGGACCTGTTGCCTGTTGCATCTTGCTGTGTGCTAACATTTAAGAATCTCATTATTTATCAAGAAGTAGAAAAAGCCAACCAGAATCAGTAAGGGGAAACATTACGTAAGGGTAAATATATTCTGAAGTGTTTGGGCTGATAGAGGATTGCTAAGTCTGGTACAGGTATACATTATTCTGTGAGTCTTGGGTCTTTAGGTTTTGTGTGTTACAAGAGCCCCATGGCAGCTGGAATCTTTGAGAGTGTGGTATGGGTTGAATGTTGCCATTTGTGGTTGTTACATTGTCTACACCAGTCGTGTTGATGCATGAGTGTTGTCTTGACAACAAAGACCAAAAGTTGTTTCTAGATGTATCTTATCCCTTTTCTAATCCGGTTCTGACACATAAAGGAACTGGAAGGACAATGATTAAGAAGCTTTAAGAGGTCCTCCATGGTACATTTGACCAGGTTCACAATGACAAACTGAGAAGTAAAAGTCAAACTAAAAGTTTGAGAACTCTCAATTCTTTAAACATGATTGGTTGGGTTACATTTATGTTGAAAGTTATGAAGAAGTGATTAAGAGAAACTGCATCATTCTTAAAAGAAGGTAGAAGGATATTGAAGAAATTATAGACCAAAGAAAATGTTAGCTTCTTAGTTGGGACTGCATACAGACACCAAATGAGTTATTTGCTAAGACATTTACAGACGCCAGGAACACAGATGAATGTCCCTGGGGATCAAAAGATCTATGATGGAGCCAAACCAGGTGATCAAGGTATTAGAATGTGAAGCATAGGGCTGGTGAGACGACTCATCGGACGTAGTGCCTGCTTAGGCAAGCATGGGGCCATGTTGTGTCCCCAGCACCACGTGCTGCACTAGCCCTGTTCCCAAGCACACTGAGACAGCCACTGAGACCAGGTGTGGTGACACTGTAATCCCAGTGCTGGGGAGGCTGAAAACAGCAGAATCACTGCAAGGCTGAGCTGCCTAGTTAGACCCTGTACCAAACACATAGAAGAAGCCTGAAAAAATCTCCAGGTCACCTGGAGCCCATCCCATAATCCTGAAATGCAGAAAGAGGAGCACGGCCCTTTTCCTGTCTTTCATTTCCCAATGAACAAGGCCCTGCACTGGAGGAAAATTTTACCATATCTAATTTAGATCAATACAAGTAAAGTTATCTATGAATAACGTGATATTCATTGATAAAAAACCATAAATTATTTTGCAAGCCTGTAAATTCCTTATGGTTTATTTGAAGCCTATAAAATGAAGTGGTAAAAATCTATGGTATTGCCATCAAATTATATTACACTTACAAATAGTTTGCCAAAAGTTAGTATTTTGTAGAGAGACACAATATTATTTCTAAATAATTTTCCTTAGAATGAGAAAAATAGGGGATTCTGAGACTTAAATATTATGAATGGAAAATAAGTAGTAATGGGAGGCATGTAAATATGTGCAGGGACAGGAGACGCTGTTGTGACAGCTCCAGGGATCACCAAACTTCTTTCTATTGTTTAATGGCATAAAAGGCTACAGACTCTCCAAGCCATGGGCGCAGAAAATGTTATGTTGGCACTTAGTCCGTCACTGGACTAGGTCCATCATTGGGAGCTCCTCACGTAATCAACAGTGTATAGTTCAGATCTCTTCCTTGAGAATTTTTCTCCCTATTTTGCTTGAGATCGTAGACTAATCTTTTGCTCCATTGCAGAGTCTCCCTGGGAGCCTGGGAATTTTTTGTTTCCTAGGCTCTTGCAGCCTCCAGTGTGGGTTTTCGCCCCTTTTAACCTGACATCCTGTGGCTGTTGTTCCCAGTAAGATACACGGGCGCTATTTGTACCAATCGGCAGCGCTCCAACACAGCCTGGGAGATCGAAGCTCCCAGCAAAGGAAAGAAAAGCTGTGTCTTACAGATGATTTCTCCAAATGCCTCAAGATGCTTAGTGAAAATTTAAAACCGAACTGAAACTGAAATATGTGTCTAATGGAAGTGGGAAGATGATGTGGGTATTGCTAAAGATGTGAAATGCTTCATCAAGTAGCGGCTGAGAAACATTGTGGCATTATCATGCACTAATCAAAAGAGAAAATTCAGGTAATATAAGGGATCACTGTAAGAGTTACTGATACAAAGTTAGCGCGTGGAGCTGGCTGTACTAATGAGCTAGCTTCAGTGGAAAATACCTGTGATCAGCATCTTTGATGTGTAGAGAAGGGCTAAAACAGCTCCCACACGATCCATCAGGAGTATTTCTATTAACAGAGTGTTAGTGCTGAGAAAGGAGCATCGTGATCCAAAGGGAACAGAAACCTGAATACTTCAATGAGGCCAGGTTAAGATCCTATCTGGTTCCACCTTTATGTCATACACTAGCACAAGGGTTCAGACTTGCGTAGCTGATGCTAATGTCCAGTATCGTGTTCCTTCACAAAGCAAGCTGCCTTCCTATACAAGCAGTTATTTTCTTCTTACAGGGATAAGTGACGCAGAAATACCAAATTTCAACTGAATTTATTCTTCCTTCCACTGAAGTTAAGTGATATTTTGAGATAATTCTATAGGCAAGTAAGGTGCTTTCTTTTAACTCTCCTGGGGTCATAGGGACATTAAAAAAGGAGGACCATCCAAATAACTCAGTGGGTTAAAGCATCCGCAAGCAGGCACAGGGGCCAGGGTTTGATCCTGGGACCTGCCTTGCCTGTCTGGCCCCCCAGGGTGCTCTGAAATGGCAACTGAGACTGGGCATAGTGGTACGTGTCTTTAATCCCAGCTCTTGGGCGGCTGTAAACCGTTGGATCGCTATGAGTCCAGTCTAGTAGTGAGACTCTGACCACCCTGTAGACCCTTCCCTAAAATACTAAATAAATAAATAAATAAATAAATAAATAAAATAAAAAGGAAATATATGTGAATGGCATGTATCTTAACATGGGATTTAATAAAACTACCCAGAGACAAGGATGCCAATTACATGGTTTGGCACCACTCCTTTGACCTGCGATAGTAGACCCTGCATTTCCATGTCTATCCATGGAAAGGGGACCATGCGGCTTCTGAGAGGGACTTGCGCCTATGGAGGGTGACTGTCATTCTCCAGAGTTAGGAGTCACATTTAACCCTTTTAATTTTGCAAGGTGAGTGGGAAAATCAATCCTGGCTGTCAATTGTAGGGATACTCTGGTCCCTCACTTATCACAGAGGTTACGTTCCATAGTAAGTGAAAATCAGGAAAGCAGCAACGTGGTATTTATATATATTTTAAGGCTTCATAAACCCTGCCCGCACTCTTATAAACCTTTCCCACACTTTTAAAGACACTTGCAGTGTTCTTAACCATTTTCTCAACTTGTAAGCCTATGTAATTTTGACAATGCCTGTACATTACACAGTACTATAAAAATCCTTTGATATTGTGAAAAATCCGCTATAAGTTATTTAGATTTTTTTTTTTTAATTTCAGAGAAGGGTCTACAGTGTGTTTAGGGTATCACTACTGGATCAGACTCATAGTGATCCTCTTTATTACAGCCTCCCAAGAGGTGAGATTACAGGCATAGGCACACACCACCCTGCCTAGTCTCAATTGTGTGCCCTAGGAAAGGGGCTGGCACAGCAGGCCCAGAGATCAAACCCTCAGCTCCTGTGCTTGCTTGTAGGTGGTTTAATCTGATGAGCTATTTGGCTGGCCCTTAGCTGAATATTTTTTGAAAGCCTGCAAAGCAGTCTATGAAAGTCAAACTGCAAAATAATGAGGGATGACTGGGTTTCTACTCACGGATCACTTGTGCTGGGTGAGGATCACCGTTTGAGATCAGTGCCATAAGGCTCGCTTTCTCCTTGAGGGTCATCAATATCCGGTCAGGTTGGTCCCAAAAGGTCTGGAGACATTGGTTTGCTTAACCAGTCACTGAAGCTTTGCTCCACTTCCTGTAGGAACTTGTGCAGCTCATATGTTCTTTACTTTGCAATGCGATTGATAAAAGAATTGCTTCTCTCGTGGTTGCAGGTTTAACAAGGAGAACAATACAGTACAGGACACACATTTTATGAGGTTATTTTATAATGAATCACTCAAAGAATCATGTACAAAGAATGACAAAATCTGTCCACACATTAAAAGCCAAAGACTCCAGCTGAGGGCCTGGAGCCTACAAAATATCCTGCCTGAGTCCAGCTAAAGACCAAGAGTTCATAACATAACACCTCTGACAAATTGAACTGGAGCCCTAGAGACTGGTATACCCAGGCTGGCTTCATGGATCTGCACTGGAAAGGCTCCAGAGTCAGTGGAGCCAGGATACAACCTTCAAAGCAAGAACCAGAGCTACCCTGAAAAGTACCATAGTCATCCTTGGCCACAGTGACATCCCCCGAGCTCCTCTAACAATGAAGCAAGCTGAGTTCCACACTAAAGCCAACATGACAGGCTTCTCCAGGAGACTGAGCTGCAAGCCATCTTCCCTCCTGGAGTCAGGGAGCAATGGTCAAAGTGAGGATCACAGCTCCCCCAAGGGGAACTGTAACTATTCTCCGTGACAATGATGTCCTAAGCTCCTCCTCTGATAAGAACCACCATGTTCACCAGGAAGGCCAGCGTGATGAGCTTCTCCAGCAGAACAGCCTCACACAACCCGCCACTTCCAATAGCTGCCACAGCTTATCCAAACAACTTCCCTAACAGCCTCTCCAGTTCTGCCTCTTATGCCACTGGCAGCAGTCCTCAGGTGCACCTCCCGCACCCAGCATCACCCTAGCTTGGTTTAGCTGGTGGAACACGTTGACCACCAGTTGGCAGTCCCCCACAGCTTCGTTTTGGAGAATCTGTAAGCTGAGATTCAAAATCAGAGGGGAGCCTGGAGCAGTTATCAAAAGTCAGAGAAGAGAGGGAGGAGGAAAGAAAAGAGTGGGAAGAAGAGAAGTGATGAGGGAGGCAGCCCAGGATCAGCTCTGAACGAAGGAATGCAGGGAACAGGGGTGGGCGATGATTTTCAGCAATACCACTGGCCGTGTCTGTCTGAAAGGAAAGGCCAAAACAGAATGGGCAGTGAGGATGAAGCATGGCTATGCAGAGTGCCGGAGGAAACCGAAGCTCAGAGTCCAGGGTCTATCGTGACAGCAAAGACGATCCCTGGGACACAGCAGTAGGTCTACCGGTGAGGCTGGTGAAACCAGAGCAACGCAGAGGTGAATGGGAAGGGAATTCAAGTTCTGTAACAACTACCTGGCCTTCGGAGTAGCGAATCCTAAGCCTGACTGTGTATCCATCAGAAGGTTTGTAATCAGATTTCCAGGATGAAGGGAAAAAGATGCATTCTGATTTTGTAGGTAGAGTGGAGGTCAGTAGTCTATGTTTTTAAAAAGGCACACTAGAGTATTCTGATGCACAACTTTTCTGGAAATTAGGCTATACTTTTTCTAGAAATTCTTCTTAGGATGGAAGTGATAATTAAATAATAATGTTTTGGGTTTGGTAAACTCTCAACAAAGCTAATAAATTTTTCTGTCAGATTTTTTTTTGGATTCATGTACAAGCCACAGAAAATAAAAGGCAAGACTTTACTCTCCTACCACCAACATGATCCTTGAAATAAGCATCAATGCTAGGAACACACAGATCAAAAGTTAAAATATAATTTCACTTCCGGCGGAGTATTTGATGGAAATGAATCCCCACTATCTAACCTCTGTGCATGGAAAAGAGACACATTAGCCATCACGTCACTACAATGAAAGAATCATTGTAGTATTTTACAAAGGATGAGCGATGCTTCTCCCTAAATCATCTAACACAAAATATGCCATGCATTGTTAAACATTTTATAGCTCATTAGAAGTAACACTGGATTTTTCCATGAACTGGAGAAGATACACTTATCACGAGGCAGTTGTTTGAACAAAGGATCCTTGATTTTAATTCAAGGAACCTGGTTCCTAGCTCTCATTCCTTTACTAGCTTGCTGAGTCAATGGCATTCTTCTCATTCCTGTTCCAGAAGAGAGGGCCTGAATCGCTATGGTTCTCTGAGACCGAAGAGTGCATGATGCTTCTATTTTACAGAAAAGAGTAGACAGACGATGACCGTCCTATCATAGTTGGCAGAAAATACTTCGACATGACTGAAAACATTATTTCTGAAAAAAATTTTTATACCGTTTAGACCAATCATTCCTGCTTAACTGAGATTGAACCTAAGCCCTTGCACACGTAAGGGGAGCACTGTGTTACTAAGCTACATACCCACCTCTACTTAAATCACTTCAATAATTTTTTTAAAAAACACTGTCATACCTGCCTTTCTATCTCCTTCCTCTAACTTTTCCCCTGACTTCCCTAACTTGCTATTCTTTCATACATTCATTTAGCAAACATTTGTTGACACGTATTATGTTGAAAACATTGGCGTACTTAATATGAAAATCTACTCCCAGGGAATTTACAGACCAATATCAATGATGAGGAACCCACAGGGACCAAGAAGCTCAAAAGAATATATTATGAAAAGAGTACAGACAAATTCAGACCAGAGAGCTAGTCTCTGATGTGACTTGGATTTGGAGAGATGGTATCTGACTCACATAGTAATGTTCAAGTAGGATTTGAAAATGGAAATTTGATGGAGTGCAGTATTTTAGTCATAGAGAAATGAAACATGGTAACAGGTTTAGGCAACAGTGAATAATTCAGTGTGAGCTACAGGACAGGTGAGAGGATCCGAGAGAGTTGAGGTGAAAAGAAGGGTTGGATGGGTGATCCTGGCAAAACAGAGAGGCTCAGTGTCTGGACTTTCTAGGAAGCAGCTGTCTGCAGATCAGGTCATTTGTGGGTTTGTAAATTTCATATTTCTGTCTGTAAGGAGCCTTTGCTGTGAGCTGTGACCACTATGGCTACACTATGCATGTGTCTCCTCATAGGAGGGCTTAATTTGGGCAAACATTGGCTGGTCTAGTGCCTTGGAGATATGATACTTGGTGCTAAAGATTAATATCCATCTTTCTACTGTTTTGACTGTTTTCATTTGGGTTCTGATCTTATTAATTCTTTTTAAATTTTTTTAAAATTCATTTTAATGAGGAAAAATAACAATGAAACAGTTACAAGAGAGGTGAGTAGGAGAGTTCCAATAATTAGTATATTGCATATTGTTGTCTTCACAATGAATGGTTCTTCAGAGGACAAGATGCAGACATGATAACTTGCCTAGACTCCCTTCGGTATGCTTCAGCATAGTGGCGTTTTTTTTTGGAAGGAAGCACCATTGCTTGAAGGAGGAGAGAAACCTTAGATGCCGGAAAGCGTAGATTTGCTACAAACCTTAGGTGCCCAGACTTCATTTTTTTTTTTTTCAGCCTTAAAAATTATATTTAAAAACTGCATAGAAAAGTACACAAAACATAACTCTCTGGATTATTACAAAGTTGATACATTGTTTGTTCACTAGGAGGTGTCAGGAGAGGTGCTCCCAGATTTTTGGTGTCCCCCAAAGTGGAATTGAACAGGACCCTGAGAAATGAGAAGCAAGAGTAAGATTTGCTGAAAGGAAGAAGAAGAGTAAGTGAAAGAAATAGAGGCTCATGCCGCAGGTGGAAATGCTCTGATGACGAGAGCCTCAGGAGGGCCCAAGACAGGGCAGGCACTGGGTCTGTTAAGGTCCTGGGGTTATAGAAGGACCTAGAAATAAGGATTTGCAGTATTCATGACCTATTGGGCTACCGGACTCAACCCCTCAGGAGGGAGTGTGTTGACCACATAAGTCTTTTGGAGGAAATTGTATGGCCTCTAATACCCATGGGGGGTGTGTGGTCTGCAAATGGGGTTGGCCAAAGGCCAGGTTCTATACTTTTGGCTTTGCACATGGTAAGACAGGGTGACCTTTATTTATGAGGCTTTTGATATTGGACCTAGTCATCCTTGCTTTGTCTTCTCATTTTTTTTGTGCCGTGACTTTCTGTTATTTTCCTGCCCTTGTCCTGTCTCCTTCTACATACTCAGAAGCTACCGCCAGTGGGACAGAAAGGAACACTCCTAATGCATCAGAACACAGCTACAGCTTCATACCCCTCTCCCTCCCAGACGCACTTCCACCACCACGGATTGGTAGTGCTGCTTTGGAATTTCTTTCAAAGCTTCATGCTGTCTCATAGGCATGCCGTTCATTTATGGACCTGTCGCTGCTCGGGAGATTGTGGGGGTTTATGGAGGCCACACTTTAAAGCCCCAGACCTGGTCAAAATTATATGCTAATACTAGCTTGTATCATAGCGTGACAAACATTTCGTGTTATTTCCCCAGCTTCTAAGCTCCCTGTTCTATTGACCAGATTCCTCCAGTAACCACTCTGTTGATCTCTTTTGGCTGTTTTGATTTGCCTCTATTGAGAATAAATTGTTTATGTGATACATTTCTGTACTATTCAATTATTTTCTAGCAAGATAACAAGGGAGTTTCATTTTGAGTGAAGGCACCCCAGAACGTGGATAAAATATTGAATTCATTGTGTTGTGTTGTCCAACCGCATTAGGTGAGTCTTGGACTGGTTTGTGCCCCAGTGGAAGTTGGAAAACTCTGTTCTGGTTCCTCAGCCTTTTCTTCTTGCATCTTACTTTTCTTACTGGTCGTGGCCTCTCTCTCATGAACAGTTTCCAGTGGCTTCTTCCAAAACCTTCTCTGAGCTGAATGATTCTTTAAATTCATCCACACAAGTGTGTAATGAACTTGTAACTGAAAGGGAGCTCATTTTTTTAGGTTTCAAAGTTAGGTCTTTAGTAGCACTCTCTAGACACTCTAGACTAAGACAGCAATTTGTTAAAGCATGCACAAAAGTGTGACAGTGAATAAAAACCACCACAACAAATATATTGGTTGACAAAAGGACATGACCTAGGTTTTCTTTCCATTGCTATTCACTTCAGTAACTTGAATCCACAGACATAAGCAGTACATGACTGGAGAATTATAAGTAAACACAGGTTACATATGCATGTTTCTGTTCACAAAGGTCACCTGCTCAAGAATTATGGCCAAACTGCTTTTCAGTGGCAAAAATGTAAAATTATACATTGAAAATATGAAGAGATAGACTACTCACTTCAAAATTCAAATGTGCTTATAACAAAGAGACATATGACAACCACAGGCTTCAAGGGATGAGACTTTATAATGTGAACTTGGCTTTCTTTCATTTTATCTTTCCTTTTCCTTGACTGGTAAGAGATGAATCTCAGACCTTCATACTAAATTGCATTCCCAGCTTTTTCTTTAAAAAGTCAATGAATGACATAGTCTCTCTGAGTCATACAAGCTGGGCTTGAACTTGCAACCCTCCTACCATAGGCTCTCAGAGTACTAGAATTATAGGCATGTGTCTCCGGGTACAGCTTATTTGCTTTTGATAACATATAATGCTCTAAGCTAAAGAAATTATTTTCTAATTGGGCATATTTGTGATACATATTGCTGGCTCATTAAAATAAATAATTTATATTTTCTCCCTTCTCATTCTAACCAAAATGAGTCATTTTTATTTATTATTATTATTTTTTAAATGAGCAGAACATATTTATCGAGGGAAAGAAAGCTCCTGCCAAAGAGAGGAACAGGAGGGGGGTCTCAAGTGGGTGTCCCCCCAAAATGAGTCATTTTTAATCTGCATATTTGATTATGTATTTCTTGAGTTCTTTGTTAGATATGACCATAAATTCAGAGAATGTGCTTGATGCTTTATGTTACAAGAGCCTAGCTCCTAGTTTGCATTTAGAATATGTTCTCTTCCCGTGTTTGATGTTTTCTTCTAACATCTAATGAAAATTCTGTACTGCTGTCAAAATTCAGAAAGCACAGTTATCATTTCACCGTGGTAGTTCAGAAAAATTTAAATTAGATTTGTACCTCTCAAACTCACAGTCTGTTTAGGCATAAGCAAATTACATGCAAATAATGTAGAAACTATCAGGTGTATTTGTTCCACTAGGGTTTGACCTTTGGAAAAATAATAGAGTGTCTGACTACTGCAGGAAGAGCAGGGAGGTCTGGCTGAATAGAAATTATCTGAATACAGACACTCTAGCTTCTTTATGTAATTGGTGAGGTCAGAATTATATTCTTGCTCTGATGCCTAACGGGGAAAACAAAAAAGTTTAGCCCCACCAAAATGCTAAAAGTAGAGAGATGGGAGACATTCGTCATCATACTTTAGTACTGATCTTGCTAAACTGAAGGAGAGAGGAACATTATGTTAAAAATGCTGTGTGCAGAACAGTAATCGCCATTCCAATCTAGGCCTTTCAAATTGGCTCAGTTTCATGTCAGGCTGGAACTGTGGTCATCTATGTCAGATAGGACTTGAGGCCAAGAAGGCTGAATTGTTACCCGGATGAACATATTATGCTAATTATACTACCTATAAGGTTCTTTCAAAGTAAAGAAGAAGCAGTCATCAAGTGGCACTATTTGGCAAGAGACGTTTTTCATGAAGGCCCAGCACACCGTTGTCAGTGTGAAGTAACTGAGGCAGTGTGGTGCGAAGACCTCAGCCTCAAAACCAATCATCTGTTGGTCAAATCTACGCTCCGCATAAGCGGTTCCTGTACCCTGCTTATCCTCTAGGGAGATGTTACAGCGCGAGCTCTGCTGGGGCTCTGGTTCTCAGAATGCCCCAGATAAACTGCAGTGAGATGGTCACACGGGGCAGAGTGTTGGGATAACAAAGGCAGTTTGGATTTTATTTTCTCTTCTATCATATATTTTATCCGGATATATTTGCAACACAAATGATCCCATGCACCACAGGGACTCGGTCCATGTACCCAACATACTGATCTCTTCCCCTCTTCCATCTTTCGGTCCCCTTCCCTCTTACAGTGGATCTGTGCTCTTAGTTCTCATTATCTCGTATTTTTCTCCTTAACTGATTTATATTTTGGGTTACTTCTAAAAGAGTGGAATCGTGTGATAGTTAGGCTTGTATGTCTGATTTATTTCACTTATCATTCTAGTCTCAGGGCGCATCAGTGATTCTACAGATGACTCGGTGGTCCTTCTGCATGGTGCAGCCGTGCTCCTTGGGTTGGGATTTTACTATTAGGTAACCTCTGAGTGAACTAATGAGGCAGAGTCAGGCATCCGTAGAGCTAATTTTCCTGAACTTTCACAGCGAGATGAAAACGGTGCTCTCTGAATTTTGACAGCAGTACAGGATTTTGAAGAGATATCAGGAAAACAAGGAGCTGGTAGGCTCCAGGAAAGGGGAGCACTGAAATGGGAATAAAGGGAAACCATGTTTCATCAAAACTTTTAATATCGAATAAGATAAATTTAGGCCTTTTCTCACTCTTTTTTTCCCACTTGATATTTAACTTTGTGAAAAGTCAATATGCAGAGTTTCACTTGGGAGAAACATTTTATTGAAACATTATTTTGGCTTGGTTTTTCCAACTGAAGAAACAAGATTCATTCTTTTTTTTTTTTTTTTTTTCTGTTCTGTCAAAATTGTGTTCCTCAAAGAAGAAGAAGAAAGAAAGGAGTTTAAATCCTAGCATTGAAAACTAAGAGCGAAGAGTTCATAAGTAATCACACAAATCATCCCTTTTCATGCTCAGAAAGGAGCAATAATACCTTTGGTGCAGTTCTGACCCACAGCCTCTTCATGTTTACATCTGTGTAGGAGCCAGCTGAGAGCTGGCACATGGTAAATGCTCGATGTTAGCCCGTATCATTACTATTGACACAGCTACCTTTCCACAGCAAATTCTGAAAATCTTTCCTTTTGGCAATAAACCTTTAAGGTCAGGGTTAATATAAATGTTATTTCATTTATCTGTATCCTTGAAGTCAGGACCACCAGTTTGTCTTACATTTTTAATTTAAAATGGCACAAATGTCACCATAGTTAATATAATATGAAGTCAAGTAAAAGAGTAATGGTCTTATTTTCTGTCAAGAATGCAGAGGTTCCTTGTTTGAAAGCTGATGCAGTTGTTCATGCAAAGGTGTGTGTAACGAGAGGTGCATGTGACCTGCTTCTCCTGGCTTTTGGGCAGGGCTCTTTGCTTGCTGTGGCCTAGCTGTCCACGGAAGAGCATCTCCAGTGTGCACAGCAGAATGAGCAGGTGCTCTGGGACCAGAAGTTCTCAGCATAGGTAGGAGAAATGCAAGAAAACAGCGACAAGCTCTTACGTAAGCCACAGAACTCATTCATTACACACTGGAAATTCCTTTGACTATCTTATGATTCAGCCAAAAGTTAAATATGCTTCTTCTTTTCTACTACGGTATTGGTGAAAGTAGGAATCTTGATTAATGCAGTGCCTCCTTTTTTTTTTTTTTTTTTTTTTTTTTTTTTTTTTTTTTTTTTTTTTTTTTTTTTTTTTTTTTTTTTTTTTTTTTTTTTTTTCTGTGGGACCAGGGTTCGAACTCCCGACCTTGCACTTGCCCAGCAGGCACTTGTGCCTCGGAGCTATCTCCCCAGCCCCCCCAGTGCCTCCTTTTTTAATTCATGAGCTACTGCAGATGGCTGCTTCTGCCTGTGTGTTGCACTTGGTGATCCTCGTAGGACAAGCTAATCTACAGACTTCTCCAATCCAGTGCTTGGCGAAAGAACTTGAAATATAGCTGAGAATATTAAAGGTTATTTGACACTGAGCATAATAGTGCAAAAGGTGACAGGAATTACGTTATATTTGAGATTAAGTTGCTATATTAAAATTTAAAAAGTATAGATTCATTCTGCTTGAACTTTAGAGTCTTTGGCCCAGATGAAGAGAAATGAGTGGTGGAGAGAGAAACTGATGATGGATCCTGCTCTCTTCCGGCTTCTCTTCTGAGTTTCACCGAGAAAGCCTCCCCCTAAAAGTGCAGGTAGCTGCTTCTTACTATGTCAGAGTTGGTAGTTAAGATTTCAATTTATCAGAAAGTGACTGAAAAGTGCTCACACTGGATTATGGCTTTCAGATGTTTTCTTTTCTGTATTTACGAGAGGGTCTCCAAGGGCCTCCAAGATCTCACTACATAGATTGGACTTGTAGTGATTCCTCCCAAGCTGAAACTGGGATTACAGGAGTGCCACCACGCCCAGTCTCAATTACTATCTCAGCACACCCCTTGGATGGGGGCAGCACGGCATGCTGGGAATTGAGCCGTGGCCACTGTGCTCTGCCTAAGCAGGTCTGTTAGTCTGCTGAGCTATCAGGCTGGCCCTCCTTAAGATATTTTTAGCTTCTATATTGTCATATTTTAAAACTAATACCTATTAAATTTCTAAGTTCTTTTGTTTTCCACAAGCTTTATTGTTACCTTTTCGAGGGCTTTAAATAAGTAGCACACTGCCTACACGGTGGACTGGTATCTGCTGAATGACTGTGTATTCACATGGCCGTGAAACTTTTCAAAGAGCTCAGTTTAGAGTTGAGGATAAAGCTCAGGCATAGAGCACTTGCCTAGGATGTGCGAGGCCTGTGCTTTGCTCCCTGCCACTCAGACAGGGAGGAATGGAAGTGGAGGACAGAGGATATTTTGCACTTTATTATTTAATGCCGAAAGACTGTCTATCTCAGCACTTGATTTAGGAGTGCCTATAGTTTTCAAAGTTGAGGGTACCTAGTTTTCAACCTCATTTTACTATGTGTGAGTTGGAAAATTATGGTAATTTCTCTTAGTCTTAAGTTTTTCACGAGGCAAGAGTATATACTCTTTTCCCTCTTCTACACCGCAGAGAGGAAGAGAATAATAATAAAAAAAAACTATCAGTAATTTCCGGCAAGAAATATCAGACACATGCAGATAGGAACCTGTAGAGAGACACCAGTTTAGTACTAAAGTGTAGACAAGGTCAGAGGAGACCTACAAGGCCTTCAGAAGCCTCCTGGGACCAGCGGCAGAGGAGTCAGTGCTGTGCCTAGGCTTGAAGGAGCTTGGGGAGTGAAGAGTTGGTAGAACCCAGAAATAGTGTGGTGCTGCAGGAGAGGGTCCTCTGGAGCTGTGACCGGAAGAGCGATGTAGCTTGACAGGAGCCAGGCGGGGAGTGATACCAGAAAATAAGCACACTGGCTTCTTCACCTGGGTATCACTCCCTCTCTTGATAGGGGTTCCAAATGGCCAAATTCACCGAGCAGGAAGGCTACTAGCCCAGCTCAAATAGATTAGCTTCCGGTGAGCAGAGCAGGGTGGAGCAGGGAGAACCTACCAGTCGCCTTTCCTATTGGTCTGTGCATGAGCCATGAGCAATAGCGCTGCGACTTAGCTTGCAGGGTGGCCGCGCAACTATTGTGCCAATTGCAACACTTTTGAAAATGAGAGGAAATGCATCAATAATTACGGTTTGTATCCAGTTGTTCCTCCCAAAGCCTTATGTAAATCATGGGGCTGTCCAGTGTGCGGCTCGAGGGGCGGAGCCAAAATACCAGGGCAGGGCTTGAGGGGCGTGGCTAAGAGAGGTGCGAACTGTTAAACTGACAGCTCCCCCGCCCAATACATGGCAGTGTAGTCTCGAGGTCTTGGTAAGTAATTCAGACTGCTTTAAATTATGAAACCTCCAATAAATGTGAGCTAAATAAACCTTTCCTCCCCTAAGCTTGCATGTCGGATATTTGTCCAAACAGTGAGACAAAAGAAATTAAGACAGAATTTGGTACCAAAGGAGTGGGATCATAACTATGGCTATACCTGACCATGTGGATTATAAGCTTTTGGGAATGGCTTATGGGAAGAGATAGGAACGATTTGGAGATGTCACCTATGAGCAGAGCACTGGAACAGTTCTGACTCTTCTGTAAGGGAGATTCTGGTCAGAGCATCTGTCCCACTGCCATGAACTGTTGCTCTCTGCTATGTGCCTCTCTGCCATGGAGCCAGCCAAGTATGGACTGAAACCTCCAGTAACTGTGAGCTAAATCAAACCTTTCTTCCCCTAACCTTGTGTGTCCGGTATTTGTTCCAGCAATGAGAGAAAAGTAACTAAGACAGAAGGGATGTGAGTACCAATAATTATACCAGGACAACAGAAAAAAAAAAGTATCAGGGGAATCACAGCTTCTTGTACCTGACTTGGGGAGTATAATAACTCTAGGCATGTGTTCCTCTTATTCTATGACACCTGTCTGGCTTCCTTCATCTCATGGTAAAGTGACGGAGATGACTGGATTACTCTATTGAAGCCATCTAGACTCATCTCCCTGTGACAGGTTTACCAAACTTGGTCATTATTACTGAATTTCCTTTCAAAATCTGCTAGAACATGAGAATCATTTTGGTTACTTTTTTACTGTTAACCACTGACCATCTTCTTCCACAGCTTTCCCTCTGCTTGGAAACCCATTCTCAGGTAGCAAATACAGAAAGGCAGGTGACAGTCTGGAACTCAGTCTGTAAAGGAAGTGTGTATACTTCACATGAGAAAGTTTAGTGAATTATTTATTTTCTGTAGCTGTGGTCTTTCTGCCTTTGTAATAGATTGGACCCAATTATTTCACATGGTGGGTGCTTGTTGTGAAAACTGACCTGCAACTTGCATTTTTAATTTCTATAACTGTTGAGGGATGGCCCGGAATGGATTTTAACATCATTATATATGACATCAAATAATAAAAAAGGATATTAATGCAATAGGAAATTAAGAATATCAGCAAACATCTCTGTATATGGAGAAGGGTGCATGTAAGTTTGATGATCACAATAATTGCAGTTCAGAGAAGAAATCCACATGATCCAGTGCAATGGAGTTCATGTAGAACAAAGGAAACTAATTTTCTTTTTTTTATGGCTGTCTCAGCCTGCCCTGGGGGTGGGGCTGGCTCAGCATGTTCTGCTGGGGATTGAACCTTGGTCCCTGTGGTTGCCTAAGCTTTCCTAAGTAGGTGCATTAGACCGCTGAACCATCTCACCAGCCCTAATTTGGAAAGTTGTATGTATATCTTGGTTAGAGCTTTCCATAACCTACTTGGGAAATAAGTAGTCTTAGTGATTTCAGCTTATCAATGTTCTGACTTCTATACTGGCATTTATATTGGATAACATCAATACCTTGCTTTTTTCTTCTGCTCACCTCCTGACTTTTTTGAAACCATTTCCTTCGTTCCACTTGAATGCATTGGTTAGATTTAGATTCTTGCACTGTTATTTTGCCATTCATCCATCTGTCCATCCATCCATCCATCCGTCCGTCCGTCCGTCCGTCCATCCATCCATCCATCTATCCATCCAACCATCCATCCATATTTGGGCAGTTTTTTCCTCCTCCAGAGACTTCTTGTTAGTTAAAAATTGGGAGGTTCGCTTGACTGTGACTTTAATTAATGTGGGTAACATATGACTCATTCAAATTTAGTATTTTGCAAAATCACTAGAAGATAAGGTGTAATCTTTTGCGAAAAATGTTTATGAATGTTCCAGTGAGTTCTTCCTAACACTTCTTGAATTTGCTGCCAGAAAACAAATGGAAAAAAAAAATCTAGCAATAACAAATGCTGGTGATGTTTCAGAGAAAGGCAACTCTGCTACTTTATTGGTAAAAATGAAAACTAGTACAGCTATTCTGGAAGGTAATACAGAGATTCTTCCAAAAACCAAAACTAGAAATTATAATGAACCCAGGTATTCCACCCCTAGGTATTTTCCTAAAGAAGCTAAAGACACAATATTACAGTTATACATGCAGACTTTATACCAGCACAACTCATAGTAGTTAAATTTTGGAAACAGCTCATCTGTCCATAAAGAGATGAATAGACAAAGGTAATATGGTATTTACACATAATAGACTACTACACTACCGTAAAGAAAGGGAAACTTGAGTCATTTGTAGGGAACATGGGTGCACCTTGCGATCGCCATGCTAAGTGAAGCAGTCAGGCCCACAAACTCAAACACTGCATGCTTTTTCTTCCATGAGAAACCCAAACTGTAAGTGATAAGAAAAATATACGATGGGTAACAGGAAGAAGGGAGTTGCATCTTTCTCAAATGGGAAGGGGATTAGGCACTGGAGGGAGGAAGGGAAACGGGAGGAAAAAAAAAAGAATGAAGATGCACTGCACTCCTCTGCCAACTCTCTGCTGGGACTGTAAACATTACAGATTATAGCTGTGCACCAATAATGAGAATAAGCCACTTCGGGCCCGGGAGGGAGCTCGGGGGCACACGTGCCTGCCTGGCAGGTGCAAGATCCTTAGTTCGATCCTCGTCCCCCCCCCAAATATGAATGCATATTCAATGCAAAATGTATATTTAGTACTAGAGAGAATATTTTTAATTGCAATGTGAAATTTGAAGAATACTAACAATGCAATTACCATATAAAAGTAAAGCAAGAACTTATAAATAAACTATTAAGTAATTCATCTTTTCACAGAGTGCCCTAAATACCAGATATTCTTCTAGAGATAGAGACACATATTTTCTAATCTGACGAAAATTGTATTTAAAATATATTTATTGTATTATAAGAATAATATATTAAATATATATTTAAATACATAAAATATATTTTAAATGTTATATTTTAAATATAATTTAGAGACAATAAGCAGCTGAAAATAAGTAAATATAAAATAAGCCACTGGGGCTGGGGATATAGCTCAGCGGTCTAAGCATCTGCCTGGCAAGTGCAAGTACCTGGGTTTAATCCCAGGTGCTGCATGCTATTCCAGCCCTGGAACTTTGGGTGTGTTGTGTTGGCCACGAAAACCGAGTGTAGTGGCACATGCTTGTAATATGAGCACTGAGAAGGGACTGAGACAGGAAGATCACTATGAGTTAGCTCTGTGTAGCAAGACCTTGTACAAAGTGAATAAATAAATAAGATTTTAAAATAATGTAAAATAAGCCATGGGAGGGGATTGCATGCTAGTTGGGGTTCACAGGTTACATGTTGTGGAGCTGCAGACAGGCCCCTCTCTCTCTACATTAGGGAAGGTCTTTTGGAGGCAGTGACCTTCAAGCAAATTCTGAGTGACATTGGACTGTCCCTCCCCCTACCTTCAAGCTGTAACAAGAGGAATCGTTTTTCCTCAGTGCTCAGGGTGGAGGGACAGAACTGGTGTGTCACATTCCAGACTTCCAAGTAGCTGGAGTATGTCAGGAGGTGAGTACTGTGTGGTGGTAGAAAGAGCCGAACAGGTCTTCTGTTTTGCAAACCAGGATAAGCAGGTCAGTGTAAGAATTAACCATGAGTAAGCAGGAGTGGAAGCCTAGGGCTGGCGAGATAGCTCGGCAGACTAAGTGCCTGCTTACGCAAGCACAGGGGCCAGTATTCAATCCCTGGCACTCTAGTGCCTGTGCTGCCCCCTTAGTGCCTGCCCTGCTCCCAGGCGCACTGAGCCAGACAGAGTCCAAGTGTGGTGCTGCCTGCCTCGCCAGAGCTGGGAGGGCTGAGAGCAGGAGGCTCTCTAGGAGTCCAAACTGCGTAGTGAGACCTTGTACCAAACACATGTTAAAAAAAAAAAAAGATTGGAAGTCTGAACACTTGGAAAATCCATCACAACAGCTGGTGGCAGAAGGCAGAGGTGACAGAAATCAGTACAAGTGGATGTAACTTCAGGAAAAGTCCTCAATGACCATACAGTAGGTGACTAGTATCAGCAACTCATATTATGATCATAAGCCTTAGTGAGGAACACAAGAAGGATTTTTATTGGCCTTCACCTTATTGTCTTTCCCTTGCTGAGCTTTCTTGGCCTACCATCTGGAAGCGAGGCAGTCTGCTCCTCTCATGGGACCCCGTGAAGCACGATGCCCAGAGGCGATCTCAATCCGCCCCCTCTGGCAGAACGCTGGGTGTTAGCCCCACTCCTGGCACCATTCCTGCAGCCTCGTCCCTTATACATTTGTATTCTATTTAGAAAAAGGGAATGGGCACTTTCGAAGCCAAGTACAAAGAAGGACAAGGGTGACAGAAAGGGGTGTTGCAAGTTGGTTTGGAAGAAGTGAAGTCTGGATCAACTTCACAAGAAAGAAGGGAATTTTGACAAATCGCTCATAGAGAAAACACAGCCTGTACATGAATTACACACTCCTCAGGCCCTTGCAAGAAAGCGAAGGTTTCCTTCCAGACCAGCTCTGATATTTGCTTAAACATTTAGAACAAGACCCAAAGGAAAGTGTGACACAACAGGAAAGTGGAAGATAAAGGGAGAATTGGAGACGAGAAGAGTTTCTTTTGCTCTCAGAAACCAATGTAAAACAAAACATGATAAAACTCAGAAACCAAAACCAAACTTTACCAAATTAAAAAACAAAACAAAACCAAACAAAACAAAACCAAACAAAACAAAACAACTCATTCTGCAAACAAAGATTCTACCAGATTTGATAGAAAAGGTACTGATAGAGAGTCAGGTAGTGTAGAGTTTTGAAGCACCACTTGGAACTACACTTGTGCCCATAAAAGGAGAAGGGATATCTCAGTTCATTTCCTCATATACAACATGGAAATGTCAAAATTGCAAGGGCTGGTTGACGAGATAGCTCAGCAGGCAAAGTATCTGTTTTGGCAAACACAAGAACCAGGGTTTGATCCCAGGTTCTGCAAGCCATGCTGGCTCCATCCCTGGGCACACTGTGCCAGGGAGAGAATTAGGGCTTGAATGAACTTGCCTGTAATCCCAGCACTGCAGAGGCTCAAAATGGGAGGATCACCATGAGTCCAAACTGCATAGTGAGACCCTGTACCAAATACACAAATAAAAAAAAAAAAAGAAAAAAGAAAAAGAAATTGTGACTGTGGGATAAATGCATTGAGCTAGTAGCATTTGAGTCTAACTTGCACCCTTTTGTATAAGTGTCTTTGGCAAGAGATTTAATCTTCATAAATTTTGTTTGCTTACCTGTAGAAAAGCACTAATATCCATGACACAAGATTGGTGCCTAGTATGTTATCCTTCTATTCCACATTGTTACCTTTGCGATTTTAGTGGATCCCAAGTAGGGGATGAATAAGCGCGAGTTCTTCATGCTATTTTCTTTCTTTCTTTCACCGCTTGAATTTCACTGTGATTATTGTTACTGTACAAAAAAAAAAACCTCCCATAACATTTACATATTAGTTTTTAAATTTGTCTAGTAAGTATGTACTTGCTTTACACTATTTTTCTCCTAAGATCACTGCTTGGTAGTTTTGTCATGACTGTTAAAGTTTTCCTTTTTTTCTTTTAAAAGTTTTCCAGTCCAAAATATTTGTCTTTGCAAAAGTTACGGTCCCGTGAAGGAAGTTAAAGTCAGGAGGACATTTGAAAACAGGATTTTCTGATAAAGTCGTGTCTAATTTACCAACAGTGAGATGAGCCCACCACCAAGCTGGGTCAGGATGGGCCATGCATGATGACCAGGCACTCCTGGAAAATAATGGCAGACCAGACAGACATATTCTTATGAGTCATTTTTGCAAGTGCTCCGTCCAAAACCCTTTCTAGTGTGAGCACACTCAGGGCCCTGCTGTCTCCACAGAGCAAGACGGGGCCTCGCTCTGGTATCCAGGAGTCTTACGTGGGACTCTTGGAGCGCTCCTGAGTAGCCACGAGATCAAGGCTCATCAGGGGCATACAATCTTCTGTGGGAAAAGTGAGCTTCCTATGTCCCAAGAGGAAGTACAGCCGGATGGTGCTGAGGAATCCCTGGAATGACAGTTTTTCTGCGATACTGACTTCATTTCTCCATCTGTCCAAAAGAGAGAGTAAAATTCTTTCATAAAAAAATTAATCTGGCTCTAGCCCCCGAGTCCTGTGTGAGATTAGCAAAACCATGTGTTGTGTAGTTTATTTTCCTTAAATAGATTATGACAGCATTTACTCTCCTCATCAACAGATATTGGATTCGTAATGAGTTTTTGCACAATCTTGCAGTGGATTCTGCTGTTGTTATCGGAGGATGACGATTGCAGTTCCTTACAGGAGTATTCTGGTGATGCGCTGCTGCTGGTGGCACAGATCCGTCCCCCCTGGGTGCAGACTTTGTAGTTTCTGCTCCTGATCTTTGGGCCTTCCTAGTGCAGATGCTTGATATATACTTGCATGAGACATCGCTGAGGGCTCTAGGTCACCAGCTGGACTCACTGAGGACATGGCCATAGGATCCAGGCCCTCACAGAGTTGGTCTTTCTAGTGCATGGGCTGACCACTTACACTCTTCTGCATTTGACACTTGGAGTGAATATTATAACAACAAACCTATAAATTATGTGTCCTATATTAAATCTGTACCCCTGGGCGCCCTGCCAACAAGTGGTGGAATAGCCCATGCTCTTAGAACTGTGCTATAATTAACAGGTGTCAGACTTCTCATCCTGTTAAAATCCATCTCACCCTCTCTGCTAATCTTTTCCGTGCTACAACTAAAAAATTGCAGGAAATATCCTTTCCTGTAGGTTGCTCACTAAATTCAACAATATATACATTGAAAAAAGTGGAAAAATACATGCTAAATTAAGCTGGAAATTAGTACTTTAGGGCAAGATTTGGGATTCTGCTGATAATTCACTATGCCTAGGAATAAAAATCTCTGAATATATTATTACTTTAAACTAAGTATTATAGGGTTTAGATTTTTAAAAACATTGAATATAAATTTTGGATGGCTGGCAGAACTAGGCTACCAACTTTTATTAAAACATTTCCTTTAGATATACATTAAATATGCATTAATAATATCAAGGCAAACTTTCTTCTATATTAAATCTGGAATTAGAATAGGGTATATTTAGTTTTCATAAAGGTGGATGCAGTAACAATGGCTGAGTTTTTAAAGAATTGGACAGGTGCTCTACTCATACATGTAGCTCTGTGTCATTGTTTAAATATTCTTACAGGTTTTGGGCTGGTATCTCCACAGAGAAAATAGCAAAACTGAGCTTAATAACTTGGACAAACTCACATAGCTTTTGATTTCGGTGGACTTTTTCCATGCTAAATCTCACTATATTACATTATAGCATGTAGTTTATTTGCCAAAGCTATCTTTATATTTTTTTGTTTGACACCTTTGGTTGAAATAATAATCTACTTAAAGGTTCATTGTTGCTTCTTTATCATTTATTTACAAGCTTATCACTGTAAGACTACCTGCCCTCTACTTTTATGATGCTACCCTTTTGGTTTCTTTATAGTAGTTGGAGATGAGACCAGTTTGACCTTCATTATAAGGAATTTGGATATATCCTGGTCCTGGTCTGCTGGCTTGATCGGTAGCATACTGTCTAGGGTTTCTAATTAAAGATTTACTGACACTGATAGGAAAAACTCAAAGCTTTCTGTAAAAATGAAAATTAAAAACAAACAAACAAACAAAAAACCTGTCTTACAACTATTAAGATTGCAAACATTGAAAATGATTCAACAAGTAGAAGAATATGTTCATTCTTTCTGTTCATATTTTCTAATTGAATTTCAATGCAGGGCATACTCTCATCACTCCACCCAGGGAATGATCATGAAATGATTACTTTACATTCAATTTTTTTATATTTTTAAAAAATGCAAATGCACATCTTAAAACTCAGAAAATAAAACCCTATTTCTGGAGATTTGGAAGCGTCTTCTGAAGCAACTACTAAAATGTATGAGGTTTCACTGGAATCTTGTCTATGAAAAGCGAAGTAGTAGCTGTGGCTCTGACAAGGTTGGGCTCTGTTTTTGAGCTAAATTCAAGAAGGCTCGCTCATTTATTAGATAAGATAAAGGGGCTGCGAAGAACAAAAAATAATTCCCAGAGATTTTAGCCTGAGCAATGGGCTTTGCTAACTGATGAAGCAGAAAGGAGTTGTAGATTTGAGGACACAGTCAACAAAAGCTGCACTTGGAGAAACATCCATTCAGCACAGGAGGAGTCAGGTAGAGTATGAGACCCAGCACAAGGATCAGGCAAGTGTTTGCCGATCAGGGGGAACTGCAGCTCCGGAGCTTGGAGGCTTATGTGGGTCTGTGGACTCTCACGCCCCACACGAGGGAGCATGTGTGGAACAAAGAGAGGGAGCCCTGGGGCATGTGGGAGCCCAGAGCAGGAGGCTGGGACAGGATCACAAAGAGCCTGATACTCGTGCAAGAGAATTTGGCTTGCACTCTAACTGTGTGCTGAACGCACTGATAGGCTTAACCTAAACATTGTGGTCTAAGTAATATTTCTATAAACGATGACCCTGGCTGTTAAGTGAAGACTTCATGGGGAGAGCAAGCAAAAGCAGAAAAGCAAATGCTTAGGGGAGAACAGGAACTAAGGAGGGGGGACAGGGAAAAGAAGGAAGGGAAAATAAAGAAGGAAAACAGGGAAACAAAGCTTTTGTACATAATTGGGGGGAAGGGTAGAAATGTGAGTGGATGAACAGGAGTAAGGGGGAATTCAGGTATATCAGGTATATGTACAAATTCCACATAATAAGTGCGATTATTCTGCATACTAAGATGTACTAATAAGCCTAATTCATAAAATAAAGTAGAACAGGAAAGACAGTGTGACCTTACTGGAAGGCTATTCAGACCAGAGACCTTGCTACGTGGGATGAATAACATTGCAGAATTAGCTATGCTATCTACACTCTACTTGATTTTCAGTTATCCAGCTGGAGTTGCACATAGGTGAAGGGTCTTTTTACAATTGCATATTGTTTGTAAACAGAAGCATTTTTGAGTAATTCAATCATTACTCCAGCTTTTCTAGGGAGGCAGTTCCTGTGCACTTGGAAGGTAACTCTGTAATTGATTTATTCAGACCAGTACAAATACTTCTCCATTAGTTTGTGAAAACAGGCTAATGACAGGAGTCCTACACAAGGAACTCAGTTGGCCAACTGTCTACCTCAATTTGTAGCTGCCATCTTATTGAGAGCTCCACCTGTAGGTACAAGCATTTGGTATTAACATGCTGAATCCAGGTATATTTATGTTCAAAGACATTTTGTGGGATGTGTGTAGGTTATAATAAGTGTATCCCCCTTTCAAAATGATAAACAATTGAAACACTGAGAAGGGATTAGTCTGAGGAAGTTGAGGACCAGACCGAGGTAACAATGGATCAATAATCTCAGGAGCTTCCACAACTCACAATGACCGATGGAGTTTAGATGGAATTAGAATTGATAGAAATTTACATTAATGTAATTTTCCCAAGAACACAGAGCTAATAAGCAATACATGTTGCTTGTGGATCCAGCTCAGATTATCTCCAGAAACCATATTCATGGCATTATATTAACATTTCGCATAAAGATCTGTTTTCAGAATTTTATTCACTGCATAAGGGTATCCCAGAGCAATCTTGGCTTAAGTTCTTAAAATTTAAAGCCATGTATGTGATAGTAATTAAAACGTTCTTAACTCAGCTGCACTAGTGAACATTAGGAAGATAAGAAAAAAAATAAAATGATTTTCAGTTCTGTTGCATGAAGAGCAATTTCTGATTCTGGCTTTTTTCATTTAGTGATTGGGATGTCTTATACACAAAGCTAGGCTTTATCATAATTTTGTATTCCATTTCAAAAACATGTTCCTATTTATTTTTAATTATCTTCTCTCAGGCTTGTCTCATATTTTGGCAAAAGCATCACTATGATAAATCAAAAACACACAGACTTGTACCTTAAGATTTTAAAACTAATTGTTCACTACAGACGCAGTTGAGATTCTATGTCTGATGTTTTCCTTCGTAAAAATTCACGTAGTGAAATATTCTTTTGAGTGTGAATGTTTTATCTCATCAAGTACTGACAATATTATTATTCTGTGGAAGAATAGCTGTGAAGGAATTAACTTGGCAATAATTCTCATGAAAAAGTAATTTCGAACAGGTATGACAGCTTGTGAGCCACAGTTCCAGTGACTATCATGAAAACATTTTAACAAAGTAAAAAGTATAACAACATACTTTGTCTTATGTCACATAAGATTTTGTTCAATAGGATTTTGGTGTGGGGGAAGCATAAGTGAAAACATATATCTGTCTCCGGTTGGAACCCTTTGCATTGGACATCAACCTCCTATTATAGATTGATTTTTCACATTTCTCTATTAGAGTGAGCTATGCGTAGTTTGGATCTACAGCATCAGAGAACATTTCTTAATCTTCACGTTGCACCTTGCTTTTCGCAGTGATTTGTGTCCAGCTTTGTCTTATGGATGGGAAGAGCAGATCCAGTTACTTACTGTGTTGGAGATATAAAAGAAATTAATTACACTGCCTGTGGTTACTATCTGCACAGAATCAAATTACTTGGTTTAGGAAATATTTCATCCGTTAAAAATCCAGTGTGGGCCAGAGATACTGTGCCTCAACCAAATAAATGGTGAAGTGCAAAGACAAATTTACTTTTCATTACTCTGTCTGTGAAAGACAGGGCAATGTGTGTCGAAGAAGCTCTCCAGTGAGCCACCTGAGAAACTGTCATCCTTTCTTTACCAAATGAAATTGTAAACTCGTCCTATTTGCAATCGCTTAGGAGTGGTTTGAACGTTATTGAACAAGCATAATGTTGTGGAGTACTGCTGTGTATTGCCTAAGAAGGAGGCTTCTATTACTTCTATTTATCTTTTACATCAGTGTTTGACAGATTACAAATGAAATTTCTTTTCTAAAATTAAATCAGGATTCATTTCTGTCTTTTGCCCATAAAGGATGAAACATTGTTTGCTTCTCAGATAGTTCTTACGCTCTGTCATCTTTCCTTACTTTTATAAGTTCTGTCACAAATGCTTTCTCTTTTTGGCCTTGGCTTCTAACTGCCTATTATAGAGATAAATGTCTAGGTTTCATAATATAAAAACCTCCAATATTGCTCTACCTTCAATTAAAAAGTACTTTAAAAGCAGCTCTAGGTCGCAGTGTGGCCTTTCATTTTCCCATTATATTTGCTTCTCCCGCCATTTTGGTTCTTTATGGCCACGAAGAAGCGGTCTGTGGAGTGTGAGGGAAAGCTATCTGTCCTGGGGCGCAAAGCTGTCTTCTGGCCCTTCTTCAACTGGACAGAAGTCTTTCTTGTGTCTTCCCTTCTGCGGAGGAAGGAAAGTGACAGCAGCGGGCCCAAGCCGGTCCCTTGCTTCTGTTGGCCTGGCCGGTGAAGAGAGAAAAGTTCTTAAATACTTGGGGCAAAGTGCAAAGGAAAACCTTTCATGAGCTATGAAAATTCAGTGAAATTAAAATCTAAGTTAGAAATAATGTTTCTTTGTAACTGTTCATCACGCAATGCACATGTCTGTTTTGCCCTGACCCGGCAGAACTGAAGGGTCAGGACACAGAGCCTAGGACCCAGAGTACCCTAACTCCCAGCCCTTACAGTAAATGTTTACTGGCTCTTGACATTTCAAATTTCAATCTCACCATTTGCTCAACTCTTACTTTTGTAAATCAAATGCCTCCAATTCCCCCCCAGGATGTCATTTTATTGACAATCACATCCTCTCGAGGGATGCAGTGTAGGGTGTAGCCAGATTTTGTTTGCTATTCTTAATTCTAGAATTTTGCGGTTTCCTTTTCAGCTCCCTTCTGGACAGCTGTAATGGGTCTGGAATTCTTTTTCTTGCCAATAACATCTAGTCCGTGCTGATACCAAAGTTATGGTGTGAATATTGAAAATCAGATAATTTCTTTTCCCTATTAAAGATATCACTGGGATCTTGCTGCGCTCAATCTTAGACTATAGCACCTCCCCTCATGCCCTGGCCTGGTTTCTTCTGCAGTTTCACCTTCCATGGCTGCCTGTGCCCTCTGCTTCCAGCCCCTGGTTCCTGAGTTCCCACCACACAGTGCTACTTGCTGTCCCCTAAGGCATGGTGCCCTTCAGGACTCTGCCTCCACCTGTGCAGCCTCCTTCCTAATGAAACTGATTTCATTATTGAGGTGTAGCTTAAGCACATCATTTGAAAATCCTTTCTTGGGGTTTTCAGGTAAAGTTCATTTGTTCTCCCACTCTATTTTTGCACCTGTTTCTGTTGCAGTAATCTAGACAGCAAACTCTTTCGTCTTCTCAGAATCTAATGCTAGTCACAAAAAAGATATTAAAAATTCATTGGCTGTTTAAGTGCTCATTTGCCTTTAGAAATATTCTTCAATTTAATTTAAGAGGACTAAAATTCTAAAATCAATAACAAGTCTATGAGGCTATGTAGTCCAGATAGTGAGTGATTTTACAAAGACTTTGAGTAGCCCTAAGTGTAAAAATCTTCCTTATGTAATTTTGTGGCCTTATCACTGGAAAATCTACTGAATAAAATGATATGCATCTGTTTATTAACTATCCTTTTTCCAATAATCTTCATGGTTCCAAAGAACAGCAACCCCTTTTCTTTGCTTAATGTTACCATACTTTACCTATTTAAATAAGTTAATCCATACATTCATTGCTTCTGCAGCTGAGTGTTGATTTTCAAATTCCACTTTCTCTGATGCTTTGTGGAATCTCGAAGAGTAATCCAGCAAGGGAAGCAGGTCATGTATAAATAGTGTACAGCTGTGTCTCCACTAGTCAAATGAGTTGATCGTTTGGTTGAATGAGCCATAGACTATCATCCCCCGTTTTGTCAGAGAGGGTGTCACCCTTCTCTCTTATTACCTCCAAAGGTGGCCAGGCATGGAGCTCGCTAAGCTATTTTGTGTGTGCTTTGCCTGTAGGTTGGATAGGAAAAATATAAAATCATTGAAAAGAAGACTTTAAGATTATCTGTAGTTTCATTCACCTGTTGTTTTCCTGGCTCTGTTTGTTACGCACAGGAACAGTGAGACAACCTCATGATTACCTAGAAGTTTATACTTACTCAAACGCTTTCACCTCCAGTACTATGTTTCCTGTTAGCAAGGCATATGTGCATGGTGATAGTGAATTTTCAAGGGAAACTGATATTCAGAAATATGAGTTTACCTGGTACCGTTCTTACAGTTGCTTACGTAGAGCTGAGGCTACAGCTTCCTTTCTGGTCCCATGTAATTGTTCTGTCATGCTGCCTCCTGCATGGCAAATGTATGCTGATTATCATGCTCTAGTGTTCAGCACTGAAGCTGTCTTTCCGTGCTCCGACATGTGGAACTAGGGATGGGACTTCTTCAACTCTTGTTATTGTCATCCTTTGAACTTTTGTTAGGTTCTACTAAAGGGGGCACATGAAGGCTGGATATTAGGAGAACCAGGGAGGAGACATTGCTCTTTCGTTTATCCTTATTTTTACTATCAGTATATCCTCAGCACCACATGTTGAGCAGAGCTTCCTTCAAAAAAATTAGCATACATATAATGATAACGTTCATCACAGGGAATTTGTACCTACACATGATATATCTGGCTCCCCTCCACATGTTTTTCCCTCCCTTCAACCCAACTTCCCCTCCTTATTTACAAAAGCATTTCCATATTTTTCTTCTGTTGTCTCTTTTCTGTTACTTCCTTCCACCAACCATTGTTCTTTTTCCAGTTTTAACATTTTCTTCCTATTTTCCAATGTCTATCATATATTTGGGTCCTAATTTGCCCCTTTAATTTACTCACACCAGAGAAACCATACATTAATTGAATGTTTGTGTCTGATATATTTCACTTAAGATTATGATCTCAAGATGGATCCACTTACCTACAAATATCTGAGGTTTATCCTTTTTATGGTGAGGCAGCACTGTATTATATAAAAGGAGCACATCTTCTTTGTCCATTCACCTGTCGATGGTATTTCCAAGATTTAGATATTTCAAACTCTTCTTCTATAAACATGGGTGTGTATATATTCTGTGCTATCATTCTCTTAAGTCTTCCAGAATATACAAAAAGAGAAATAGCTGGGTCAAATAGAAGTTCTCATTTTAGTTTTTATAGGAGCCTCTAATTTTGATAGTAGCACGCTAATCTGTACTCCCACTAATAGAGGAGAAGCATTCCTTTGCCTCTATGGTCCTGCCAGCATTTGTTATTGGTTGACTTCTTGATAACTTCCATTATTTTTTCTTCTTTATTTTATTAATTTTAATGACAAAGAAATAACAATGAGACAGTTTCAGAACAGGTTAGTAGGACAGCCACAATAATTAATACATTGCATGTTGCTGTCTTCCCTAGTAGTTGTTCAGAGTACAAGATGCAGAAGTGATAACTTTTCTAAACACTGTTAGTACAAATCTTGCTTCTCATTGAACTAAGAGAAAGTAACTGCATATATAGTCCAGTTGTAGTGAGTTATCAGCACGACTGGCAATATCAGAAGCAGTTGACTTGAGCACTTTATAGCTCAGCGTATTAATATGGCTTTACTTTTTATACTACATGGTTTGACTTTTCTGCTGGATGGCTAAGACCAGGATAAAGCAAGACCTATATAACAAAAATGCAACTTTTGTACCTGACAAGGTCAGTCAAGGCCCCTCAGGATTTACCCTGAAACCAAGTTCTGTGGTTTGTAGAATTTTTGTTAGTGTCAGCCATCTGAATGGATCATGGTCATTGTTTCACCAATTTGCTCTCTGTGAAAGCCTGAGACGCTGTTTACTCTCTAGGTGGCTCTCCTTAGTCCATTGTTTTTTTGAATGAGATGGAATCTCAGCATTGTTTTAACTTGCATCTCTTGAAAATCAGCAATGTTAAACATTTTTTTCATATATTTGTTTACCATTTCGGTTTCTTTTTTTTTTTTTTTCTTTCTGAGAAGTGTCTATTCATTTCAGATGTCCAGTTAATGGTTGATTGGGTCTTTAAATTAGCACTGGAAATAGTGAAATAGCTACAAATCAATCTAAGGAAGGACATGAACGATATCTATGTTGCAATTTACCATACTCTGAAAAGAGTAGAAGCTTCTTAGGGTCTTCACTAAATCAGCCTCTTCATACTCCCTTATAGTGACTAGCAGAGGCAGGGTGACACCTTTCCTTAGAGTCAAGATTCCAGTTACTTCCATGAGCTTCTAGGTTTAAGTACCAGCATACTTTATTTCCCTGCTTTTCACTATATTTTTTCATATCACTTATTTTATTCTCAGGAAATGGTACAAATGCTTTTTACTAATGGTACCTACAATCAGTACAGCAAATATTATTAAAGTGAACTCTTCATAATTAAAATGTGTAGTGCTGAATCAGGTATTTCTGAGGAAGTTTTCATGATTTTAAGAATTTTTTATTTCTAGCTTTCAGAAATTGAAGCGCTCATATCGGTTTTGCAATGTATAAATTCTTTAATATGTAACTGCCATATTTCATTTTATTGTTTCTTATTCTCTTAGGGGGATGTTTTCCCTTTTACTTTTTTATTAATTGTAGTGAAAAGAAGTAGCAATGCCACAGTTTCACAAGTTAGTAGGACAGACACAATAATTAATACGTTGCCTATGGTTGTCTTCATAGTATTTGTTCAGAGTACAAGATAAAGACAATATCTTGTGTAAATACAATTAGTACAAATCTTTATTCTCATTGAACTAAGAGAAAGTGGTTGTATATATAGTGTAATAGTCCGTAATAGTAGTGGGTTATCGACAGATCTGTCAATATCAGAAGCTGTTGATGAGAGCCCTTCACAGCTTAGCATATTAATATGGCTTTACTTTTTATATCTCCTGGTTAGACTTTTCTGTTAGATCATTAAAATCAAGACAAAGCAAGACCCATACAACAAAAAATGTTACTTTTTTTTCTGACAAGGTCAGTCAAGTCTCCTCAGGATTTAACGTGAAACTATGTACAGCGTTTTGTAGAACTTTTGTCAGTATCAGCCGTCTGGATGAGTCATGGCCATTGCTTGACCAATTTGCTCTCTGTGAAAGACTGAGAGAATGTTTCTCTTTAGGTGACTCTCCTTAGGCACACTGTACACCATCAATCACTTTCCTATGTAGTCCTATAATCTCCTTGTACAGAAAATTTGGGACACCACTGAGTTGTAGGACGTTACAGTACAGGTTCTCTTATTTCCTGAGTTCTCATTGACTTAGAGGAACTAGGGCCAAAATACTGGTTACACTTCTAGCACTCCTTTTTCTCTAACTTTTTGGTCTGCCAACCTAAGATTTTAACCCTCCAGAAGAGAAGCTGAATGATATTATTCCCTACAAAATAGTCACTTGAGCCTAACATCACTATCTTTCTGAATATTAAATCCCTTAGCCATAACATGGAAGATGCATTTTCTATCAATGATTGATAGTCTAAATTTTAAATCCCTACTTCATGTAAAAAATATGTATTTTCACACAGAAATTTAGGAATTTAGGCATATACTAAATTGTAACCGAATAATCCTGTAGTAGTTTTTCTTGTCTCTTGTTTTCTTTTATTATTACCTTCTTTAAGCAAACATATACTTGGGAGGGAGCATAATAATCATTGATATGACATTGAAAGCAGCACACATCTAGAAGACCAGAATGACAGGCATTCTGGACATAATTTTAGTATTGCACAATGTGATCCTCAGTGTGGTTGCTTACTTCACAGATATTAGCATATATAGCTAGTCAGGGTGAAAATTCTACCAATTAGCTTTTAGTTTCAAAAGTATGTTGGAGATTCTTGGGACAATTGTCTTAACCATCCTATGTGTATAAGTGCATGGTTTTGCCCCTGCCATGTTTCCTAACTTTTCTCCCTGTTCTCTCTTCACTGTTTAATAAGCTCTCCCTTTCCATTTAGCTGTGTTATACTGTTCCATTTTTACTTCTTCTTATGAGTTTTTAGACTAGGGAGACTATGATATTTGCACATGTAGGTCTGGTTTATTTCACTGATAAGTATATCTTCAAGTTGCATCTGATTATATGAGAAGACTTTGAGTTTATCATTCTTATAGCTGAGTAATACTCCGTTGTGTAAAGACACCACCACTTTTTCATTCATTCTTTAGTTTATGGTCATTTTGGTTGTTTCCAAGATTTGGCTATCACAAATTGTGATGCTATAAACATAGGTGCACAAATATCACAGTGATATAATGTTTTCAGTCCTTTGGGGAAAACTCTCAGCAGGGGGTAGGCTGGATTGAATGGAATTTCCAGTCGTAGTTTTTTAAGGAGTCTCCATACTGATCTCCATAATGGTTGCACTAGTCTTCATTCCCACCAGCAGCGGAGAAAGGTTCCCTGTTTTTCACTATTATGTCTGCATTGCTGTAGTGTGGCCTTTGTGATTTTTCACCTTTCAATTCCTGTGAAGTCAATTTCTATGCTGTATATTCTGATGAAACACTCAGTTTTGTGTTAGTTTTAATGGCAAGAGCCTAAATGAAACCATGAGTGACCCAAGGAAGCATTCTCTGGGGGGATTTAGTGTCCTGCAGTTGGTTTGTTTAGGTATTTACCTTGAAAATAGTACTAATATGTTTGTAGTGTGTACTGTTAGACAATGACTAAATAATTTTCTCCGGTTGATTTAAATGGAGTGTATACAGAGGTAAGACATTGGACAGAGAAAATAGGTAATGAACTTTAAAATTAGGGAAATAATAAGAGATTAATATCTATGAGATACCGATGAGATAAGATAGCAGAACTGTAGTGACCCAAGGCCAAAGACAGTAGTGAAGATGGGTTAGGCTCAGGTTGCTCAATAGGAATGAAGTTATAGTTTTGCAAAAGTAAATTCCTTTGTGGTATTGGGGTTCCTGTGGATAACAAATGTAAACTGTGTTTTTAAAATGCATTTTAGCATAGGGTCTATAGGGTCTCACTACACAGCTCCAACTTATAGTGATTCTCTGATTTTCAGCCTCCCAAGCCCTGGGATTACTGGCATGCACCACCACACCCTGTCCCAGTCACCCTCTCCGTGTGCTCTGGAGGTGGGGCTGGGAGGCACGCTGGTGAATGCTGGTCCCTGTGACCACCTAAGCAAGCATGTTAGTCCCCTGAGCTATCTACATGGCCCTATAAGCTATGTTTCTAAAAGAGAATCTATTCGAAGAACATAAAATACAAATAGAAAAAAACAACCCTGGAAATGGTACAAAATTTGACTAAACAGAGTAACAGGACTTGAACAATTGTTGCTGTATATTAAGTATATAGGCAAGATAGTTTGGATAATTGCACTGCTGATTTCTACTGTTTTTTTAAAGTTTATTTATTTATTTATTTATTTATTTATTTATTTATTTATTTATTTACTGGCCAGCTCAGTCTGCCCTAGGGGTGGGGCTGGTGTCAGGGTTTGAACCACAGTCCCTGAGGTTGCCTAAGCTTGCCTGAACAGGTGCTTTAGACCACTGAGCTATCTCACCAGCCCTCTACTAGTCTTTTGGAGAGAATTTTAAATATTTTCATCATAAAGTAGCATTAACTATTCAAAGAGATTTGTTTTTTTTTAAACCTGATTTAAATATGAACTACATTCTGGGAGAAGATATTTGTAACATTTGTGTGTACTGTGGCTATAATGAAATTCTTGATTTTGGTAGTTTATACGTATAACTAGCTACAAAAGCTACAATAGGTGCTTTAATGGCAAAAGAATTTGTTCCATGGGAAGGAAAAATTGGAATGAGGACAGGGACAAAAGAAAGAAGGGTTTTTGTATCTCACATTACTGTGCTCTATGTAGTTGCTTAGTTCACAGATACCAAGATACAGAATTGGTCAAAACGAAAATTCTACACATTAGCTGCCATTTTCAAGAAGCTAATGAAAATTCTTAGCATAATCCCTTCAGCCATCAAAGGAATATATATGCAGGATAGCTTGGATAACTGTATTGCCAATTTCTGCTGTTTCTTTTTTTTTTTTTTTTTTTTTTTTTTTTTTAAGACAAGGTTTTGCTATGCAGTTCAGGCTGGTCCTGAGCTCACTTTTGTAGCTCAGGCTGGTCTCAAACTCACACCAGTCCTCCTGCCTCAGCCTCCCGAGTGCTAGGATTACAGGCGTGAGCCACCACACCTGGCTTTTGCTGGTTTTTTGAAAGGAGCAATCTTTAAATTTTTTGCTTTTCAATTTTCCCCTTTTTAATTTCTCATAACTTAAAAAAAAAAAAAAACAACTTTGAGTGTTTGTATCTGGTAATCTAAATAACTAATTTGAAGATAACATCACTCAATACAACTATTGTGGAATTCCTGTTACTATGCTTAGTGAAATTTTGTGTCATTTCTAATCCTACCTTTTTGTTACCATTTTGTATTCTTTAGAAAAATAAATAAAAATGAATATAATTGTCCTAAACATCACACAAGTATCCGTGTACCCAAACATCACATTATACTCCATAAATATGGAAAATTTCACTTTAAAAAAAATAAAAGGGTGAACTGTTTTAAGTCTTTTCTCTAGTACAATTTTTTTAAATTTAATTTTGGTACTGGGAGTCAGACTCAGTGTCTTGTGTGCTGCTATATCCCTGGTTCTTGACAACAGCTCTTGCAGTGGTTTTTTTGTTTGTTTGTTTTGTTTTGTTTTTAGGGACCAGGGTTTGAATTCATGACCTTGCACTTGCCAGGCAGGCACTTGTGCCATGGAGCTGTCTCCCTAGTCCCCTCTTGTAGTGGTGTTGAAAGATTCGTTTGCTTGCTTGTTGTTTTTAGGATCAGCTTATAAACACAGACCTAAATTATGTTTCTGCAATGCTTTCTCTTGGATTCTTGCTATACTAAGTGATGCCACTCTCCTCAAGATCCTTTTGAAATGTCTTCCATTACTACCAACCCCACAACTAGACTGACATCTCAAAATAGTACAAAGGAGCAAGTATAAAGTCTGATGCCAGGTGAGGGGTTAGCGTTTGTGATGGCTGCAAGTGTTTTCTGATTTATACTGGAAGTCCTAAGGGTTTTATGAGGTATTGTTGCTCCTGAGTCCAGGGAAAGAAACCATTGTATTTGTTGTTGTTTGTTTTTTTTTTGTTTGTTTGTTTTTGTTTTTTGGAAGGATCTACAAGTGTTCAGGGCCTCAGCACTAGATCAGACTCATAGTGATCCACCTGTTTACAGCCTCCCAAGATCTGGGATTACAAATGTACACCACTATATCCAGCCTCTCTAAGAGTTTCAGAGTGGAGGGTCAACCTATAACAAAAACGTTTGAACTTATAGTTACCTTGGAAAAAAATCTGAGGCTTTGTATTTTAAATTGGATTGTTAGAAATTGTTTTAAAAGTTGTCTAGTGAAGACTGGGCTATGTGGCACATGCCTGTAACCCCAAGGCTTGGGAGGCTGTGGCAGGAGGATGGCTGTTGGCTGAGATCAGCCAAGGCTACATAGTAAGCTCAAGGTCAATCTGATATATTGTGAGGCCAGTCTAAACTACTGCTACAGAAAACAACTCCCTCCCAAACTGAAGAAGTTAGGTAGTCAACGGGAACAGTAACCCAATGATATCCAGAGAGGTTTACATTATAGGAATTTGGTGGCGTTGTGTTGGGAAATGAATCAGGAGGGGTATGTAAGCACATAGCTTAAAGTAGACTTAGCCTATATGACCTGAGCAATCAGTTTTCCCATATTGTTATAAACACACCATACACTATATATCTAGAGAGAACACAAAATATGTTCCTTAATTTAAGCTTTGAGAAATTCATTAGTAAGTAGAACACTCCAGAAATAATTATTTTCAGTTAGCCATAGGTAATATTGGAAGATTCTCTATTTTATTTATTTATTTTTTTCTTGTTTCAGAACCTTTGTTTGTTTATTCACTCATTTTTTTATGGCTGGCTCAGCCCAGCCCGAGGGCAGGGCTGGCGCAGCATGTGGTGCCGGGGATCGAACTGTGGTCCCTATAGCTGCCGAAGTTTCCCCAAGCAGGCGCTTTAGACCACTGAACCATCCTGCCGGGCCCTGGAAGATTCTCTAAACGTCATAGGAATATTGGAATCTTGGAGCAAATGTTCCAAGTGGCAGTGTTGAACACCTATGGTTAGTAAAAAGAAGCGATAACAAATTAGTACTTTCATTATACTAATAATGTAAGTGCAACTTTCTGACTATAGACATTTAAGGTATTTGCAGGAATAAAAGACAGATAACTTGCTAAAATATTATATAATCATTGAAAAGGGCAAAGTTCTTGGTGAGATGACCAAGAACCTGACTTGAATGGCTGCTTGAAGGCTGGGTTGAGTCTGCAGCCCTGGTGGCCTGGTCTTCAAAAAGGTGAGGCCTGCTGTACGCCAGAATCATTTACTTAAATATCCTTTGAGCTTTGTCCAAAAGGACCGGTAGCCAACACCAGGGAGGATGGCCATACACTTTGGACTGGGAAATTCCCAGAATATTTAGGGATTACTAAACATTGTCGCTAAGTTTGCATTAAATTAGAAGGACCTAAAGATTCTCTTGCAACTTACCAGAGAATACAGGGTTGTCATGATCCAGAATGAAGTGGACTAGGCAGTATAGTGCATAAAATTTTAGGGTTACTTACATATTTATACAAGTGCCAGTGCTGTCTATTATCTCACTCCTAGGTGACAAGTGGCATTTTGGACAGAGTTCACTCCCTACCCTGGGGTTATGGGCCCACATTGTGATTATCAAGTTGGCTTCTATATGTACAATTGAACTATACAGCAGCTGTCCAGATCCACAGATTGACCTCTACCCATCAACTGAGGGACATTCTGGCAAGACCTGTGTAAAGTACTGGAACTTTCCCTCTCTGCCAGGCTAATAAACCCGAAGTAATACCGTAACTGCAGAGAAACTGTAGATTAATGCCACCATTGAAAACTTAAAATATGCAGGGGTAGTGATTTCCATTATGTCCTTTTTTAATTTACTTGCTTAGATTTTGAAGAAGATGGATGTATCTTAGAGAATTACAGTGGATTATCTTAAATCAGGCATTGATTCCAGTTGCAGGTGTGGTTGCAGATGTGGTTTCTCTGCCGAGGAAAACCAACACTGCTCCTTGGACCTGATGCACAGTAACTGGTCTGGAAAATGATTTTGTCTTTGTAACAATATACAGAGGTCACTGGCAGCGGCATTCTTTTCGCTACCAGGATTGAGGCATCTTGGCCTACTTTCCTTAGCACTGTCAACATTCCTTTTCTCTGCCTTACTGTGGTTCTCAAAAATTATGCTGACACACATATTCATTAGCCTATTTGGATTTTGGAGACAACATTAAGTGTACCTGAGTTTGCTACTCTACTAGACCTACTAAGTAACTCAGAAAACTTCTCACTGCAAGAAAGGACTAGTCTTGTTCCAATGAAAACTAACCTTCCACTTGAGCTCAAGAGCCCAGGAGACCATATAATATTTGAGGTATCTGGAAATAGGCTTACAGCAAACCTGAAAGAACCCTATAGGTTTTTTTTTCCTATAGGAAAAAAAAATCAGTTATTATTTCCAGGATTTGAGCAAATCTATGCTGTCTTCTTCAGATAATAAATCTCCTTTTGAAAATCATTTCCCGGAAGGCATCAAATCTTGGTAGAATTGGAAAAGCTCAGAGTGGACCATTAGGTGGATAGACAAAACCTTTGCCACTGTCGTAAACTGGTTGGATATCTGCAGCAGGATTTAACATTCATGGAAGAAATGTCTGAAACCAGACATGGGAAGCACAACACAGTAGCCCTTGGAGACTTGTACTTCTTATATAATTATGAGGCAACAAAGAAGAATATTCATGGTGACAAGATGAACCGCGCTCTGATTGTCAGTTCACTTCTTTCCTGTTTGATCCATGAGCCCACAGACAGAGTGCCTATGGCAGACAAAGTGTAGCTTCTCCTGTGCTCAACAGAGAGATTTCTTACTAGGAATAGTGCAATTATTTCTAGTCCTGAGAAACTAACCCCATAGCTGCAGTGCTCAAAGATGTGTACCCAGGAGGAAGAAAAGGAATCACTCTTGGGGAAAGTGGACTACATTAGACCCCACTTGATTATATAAAAAATAAATATTTTAAGAGCTATTGACTGTATCACACTGATTCTTCTTTTTTGCAAGCTATGCACTGATATGGATCCTTGATTTCTGTAGCTCTCCCTTGCTCGGTATCTCTTCTTTCTCTCATGGTATTTCGATACAGGAATAGAAAATTAACAATGGTTGCTATAGTAAAGATTTATATCATTGTATTTGTTGCTCCAATTACCACATATGGGCATGCAAGACTGATCAAACAATTAAATGTTAACTCTTCTTTTCAGAAAACAAGGTGAAATGTATCCAACAGTGATTGTGACATTGTACGTTGCTGTCTTCAAAGTAGTTACTCACATTACAGATGTTAGCATATAAAATTGTTCCAAGTAAAAATTTTAAACATGAGCTACTGCCTTTAAAAAATGATAGAAATTAGTAGTACAATCATCTTGCCTTTCCTATATATATATATATATATATATATATATATAATATTTTCCCCCTTTTTCCCTATCTTTTCTCCTTTTTACCCATCTCAATTGTTTATTCTTTATGTTGTTTCTTTACATTCTACTGTATCTATTTTACCTTTCAGATTCTATTTAATCTTCTAGGTTCTCCCACTAGGGAGACAATCTGATGTTTATACACATGAGTCTGATTTATTTCACTTATGAGTATAGCCTCTAGTTGCATCCAATTACATATAAAGGCCTCAAGTTTGTGTTTCTTTATGGCTGGGTAATAATTCACTGTGTAAACATACTGCATATTTTTAAGTCATTTCTTAAGTGATGGACGTTTGGGTTGTCTCCAAGATTTGACTAGGGTAAATGGTGCTGCTATAAATATTTGCAGGTGACACGGAGGAGCCAAAACCTCCACCAGGAAAGTCTGAGAATTAGGGTTGGGGAGATATCTCAACAGTCTAAGCATCTGCCTGGCAAATGCAGGGACCTGTGTTTTGATCCCCGGTACCACATGCTGTGAAGGCCCTGGAACCCCAGGTGCGCTGTACCAGCCACTGAAACCAGGCTTGGTGGTGCATGCCTATATTCTCAACAGTGGGGAGGCTGAGACAAGAGGATCACTTTGAGTCTGAGCTGTATAGTAAGACCCTGTAACAAATAAATAAATAAATAAATAAATAAATAAATAAATGATTTTAAAAGGAGAAACTCCTAGATAATAAACAAATTCAGGAGCATAGCAGCATACAAAGTCAACACCCAAAAACCAGTAGCATGCCTCTATACAAACAACAAACTCACTGAGAGAGAAATTAGAGAAAATCTCTATGAAGAAACCATGAGCGTATCTCACAGATCTAGAGAAAACATTTCCAAAATTCATTTAGAACCAGAAAAGACCTAGAACAGCAAAGATAATGCTGATAAATAAAGACAGGGCAGGGCGCATTACATTCCCTGATTTGAAATTATATTACAGAGCTACAGTGATAAAATCAACATGGTACTGGTAAAAAAAAAAGAAAAAAAAAAAAAACAGATCTGAGGACTAATGGAATGAACAGATTAGAAGATGCAGCTGCAACTACAAACACTCTCAGCCATCTTATCTTTGACACAGGGTCCAAACATGTTGACTGCAAGAAAGACAGCCACTTTAATCAGTGGTGCTGGAAAAGCACTTTCAAAGTGCCAAAAAGCTACAACCAGACCCAGATCTAGCACAATGCCCTCAACTAAAGACCTGCTTTAATTTCTAACATGAGTTAATGTGTATTTGTGGAACGAAACTACTGGAGCTGCATTGTTGCACCTAAATACGTATCTACCATGGCCCCTGTGTGTTGGATTGACAATTAGTGGCCATCTTGTAACACCTATCTCTGGAGTGGAAGGTGGCGTGCTGCTCACTCTCTCAGGGAAGCTTGATGTGTTGGCTTTCCTGAGGGGAACTTGGACATCCCATCACTGGAGAGTCTTGGGACCTCACTGCTGCTGAGGATGGCTGTGGCACTTTTCCAGGAAATCTGATTCTTACTTTGAGCATAACTTCCTGGCCCCAGTGCAGATCCCTCAGCCTGCTGGCTCAGATCCTTTGTCCCGCTGGCACAGGCTTTCTGGCTTCCATCGCTGACCTTTGAGCCTACCCAGTGCAGAGCCTTGAAGCATGCAGGAGACTTTGTTATGCACTTGAGGCCTTCAGCTGGATGCATGCAGAACCCTGATGTGCAACCCAGGCCCTCAGCTGGATTCTCTTCAGTCTTCAGTATGTGGACAAATTTCCTGCACTCTTTTTTTTTTCCTTAATTTTTTTTTTTTTCGTGCATTTAGTACAAGTTCTACAGGGTCTCACTACACAGATCGGCCTCATAGTGATTTCCTATTTCAGCCTCCCAAGTGCTGGGATTACAGGTGAGTGCCACCATGCCCAGTCTCAGTGGCCATGTACACATGACCAGGGGCCAGGGCTAGCACTGCATGTGGAGATCAAACTCTGCTCCCTGCACTTGCCTAAGCAGGAGCTTTAGTCTGCTGAGCTATCTGCCTGGCCCTCTTGCACTCTCTTGTATAGGATTCTTTGTGTGATTGTTATAATATAATCATATAGTTACATGTCTTGTATTGTGTTGGTCACCTTGCAAGTCCCCTAACTACAATATCTTGTGAAGCTATGCTTCTGCAAAGCGTTGGTAGCTACTTGTCACTGTAGTCTGTCCTCTTGCTGCAAATCAGGGCCACAGCTATGACATCGTTGGTTCTCAATCTATAGTCAGTGAGCGAATGAACTATGCCCTATTTTTTTCTTATTTTTGCCATTATATTAAACAGTTATGATACTAGAGGGTGTAGGTCAGTCTGAATAATGGTAGTAACACAGTATGAGCATTTATCCAATAGTGGCCTCACTCTGAGATTTTGGCAGTCACTTACTATGCCTATGCTCTGATTTTGGTTCTTTGTTTTGTAAAGAGAGGCCTTTTAAACTTTGCAATTATCCTGTTTCATAACTTCATAAAAAGAAATAAATGGAGCTCTAGAAACAATTAACTTTCAAAATTTCCCTTTTTTATTCTTTATTCTTACATACTTTAGAATTATTGCTTGTATAATACAGATGAGAGCTTTCCTTTTTTTCTTTTAAAAGTGATCAATGATTAAAACTTTGCTAGAATAGAAAACATAAATCTTTAAATAATTTAATATGCACTCATACACATGAATATGCAAATTTTAAATTAGATTAATTTGAAAATGAAAATACTTATAACACGCTGTTATAAAGAACTTGCCCTATATTTTGGATCACTAAAATGATAAAGAACAAGATCATAAAACATTTGCAGCTACTTTCTTTAGTTGGAATAAGAACATATAAAAATTGGATATGTGTTAGTCCATTGAACTAACATTAAGGTACATAGATTTTTCACCCTTTGCTTATTCAGGTGTTTTAAACTTTGCCTTTCGGGCAAAGAGGCATTATGAGAAATGTGTGTTTGTGATACCTGGTTTTTGACTCCCATTGCATACAATTAATTTTACAGAGTTGTGTTTGCTGAACTGGTGATATGCTGGTGAGAATCCAGGAAGATCTTTGTGAGGAAAGGATGAAAGCTCTCATTGGTGTCTGTTGGCGAGCGTGTACTTGCTGTTCTCCTTATGTTACTCTGCATGCTACGCATGGGCCAGCAGCCCTGGCAGTGCAGACTCAGAATCACAACCCTGACTGTCAACCCAAGGAGTCAAAACCTGTCTGTGGCCCTCGAGTCTCCCCTTGCACATTCACTGTGAGAAGCAGGGGACACCATCACCTCATTGTACCATTTTGTGAGATTCTTCATACAATGCTACAAGCAATGAAAACAACTTTTGGGCCTTTACACACAAGACTTTTGGTTTTGTTCTAGTTTTTTCTCTTTTGAATACTGTAGTTTTTTTTTTTTTTTTAATTGAATACTGCTTCTTTCTTTTAATTGATCATATTTTCAGGTCCAGGCTACGACTTTTAAGTATTGTCTGCTGGCCCTTTATCAAAGAGCCTCTCTTATCTTTTTTGTTGCTCATTTATGTCTTCCATCTTTTCCTTCACCCTCATAGTTTTGACTTTTAAAATTGTCCTGTGCTGGGTGGTTTCAATGCCTTTGTGGGATTAGGAGAGAAAGGAATAAAACTCAGATAAACAGCCTAAATACTTATAAAAGTTGCTGTATCATATAGCTTGAGCATTACCAACCTAGATTCTTGTAATACCATAAATATTGTTCAGTGAAAAGCTGGGACACTCTGGGGGTTTCTTTTATCAGTGAAGTATTAATTATACTCAGCATTCTATACTGTACTTAGTGAGACAGAAACACAGACTAATGTGTTTTATAAAGATTTTAAACAAGAGCGGAAAACCCAGAAGATTTCTGAGTAAATCAGAACTCACACTTCAATGAAAACATCCCATTTGATGAAAACATGGTGGAGCATTGGTCTTTTAAGGTTTTTTTTTTTTTTTTTTAATGGGCAACTTATTTTTCTAGATGTTTTTAAACTGAGGTACCACAGTCTCCTAAGAATTGAGCAGTCATTTACATGCAGTATTATGGATGAAACATGTAGCAGGTAAATTCTGAGATGATGCCAGGCTATATATCTTTCTCAGCAGGCAGCCAAATAGTTGAACTTACTGCCTCAGGAGGTCATTGAAGCAACTCTGGTGGCTGAATAATTTTATGACCAGTAATAAGAGTCACAAGTTAGACACGCTAAGAGAGGGGTAATCAAATCTTATGCTTCAGGGCATAAATTAATCACGGCAGGGGTCAGAAAAGAATCTCTTTTGCCCTATGAGCGGAATTGAATAATTAGGCAATGGCCATAGTGATATTTTCAAAGGCTTCCTAAGCATCAGCATTAGTTTTAGGAAAAATTTGGAGACTGAGGCCGTGTTTTCATTCTTGGTTGGAAATGGAGGGTGCTGCCAGTTGAGCCGTCTATTCTGACAGACACAGACACTGGGCAGCTTCCTGATGGCGCACTGCTCAACCTGATTTTCATTAACAGATCAGAGTACCTGCTGTTCAAACGGCTCTAGGCAGCTTGGACAAATGGGCCTCCTTGCTATCTGAAAAGCTGGAGATGACTTTTATCTTATAATCCAGTCGCCTTGTAAGAAGCGGTGGGGGAGGGGTTTAATAAGATGTGCGGTTCTTTCTCTGTCTTCTGAAATTCACACTGGATATTTCAAAGAAGCACATTGTTTTGTAGGATTTGGGAATTCAACCTTGAACTCTTTGTTTCAGGAAAACAAGCTCAGGGGCAAACCTGTTAATCAAGTGGCACCGAGGGCCCCATGCAATCAATCAATACACATAAATCTTTTCAGGTGTGACTATGTGGTTATTGAACTAAGCGTGTCAAATGTGGTTTTGTGATAACTCAAGGATATTGTATTCATGGAAAGTAATTTTATTTCCTTTATTCCTCTCTTACATCTCCATCTTCAGCAGTTTTAAAGTTAGATAAAGCAAAATCACTCCTGCTCATTTCCCAGGAGTGTGCCCTGTAAAAGCAAAGCTAAAGAATGAATATCATTTGCCAATAATGACTACCTATAAGTGACCTCATTGCTCAATAATTATAACATAAACACTTTACTGATTGACCTCTTTATTGGCTCTTGGACTCTTCTAGCTGTTGGTATATTTAGGGCCCTTTGCGTTTTTCCCCTCTTTCATTTTGTAATCAGTCAAATAGTAATGGCTGTCTAGTCTACTAATGGGTTAGACATACTTACTTGGAAAGCAGTATGATTTTTCATGGAAAACATTGCCCATATCCTGTTTATGCATCAGTCCCTGATGCAAGCAAGCATGGAAGGTGAATCAGGTTTCTGCCTTAAAAGTTCATGATCTGGCTGGAGACTTAGGACGTCCCTATAAATATGGTTAACTCCAAAGCTGTGGGATCTTCCGTCCAACAAAGTGGTGTCGGAATAATGCTGCAGTGCAGGTGGAGAAAGCAAGATTGCAGCAAGCTCTGAAGAGCATGGACACGTAGGACTGTAGGATAATACCGATCGTGTGTGTGTGTGTGTGTGTGTGTGTGTGTGTGTGTGTGTGTGTGGTGTGTACCTGTGTCAGCCTGCGCACTGCGAGGCTAGAGACTGTCCTGGCAGGAGAATCAGCTGGAATTCAAGAAGAACCTGGAAGTGGACTGAGAAGAAGAGGGGGTATGTTTTAATGAGGAACAGCATTAGATAGGAGCTTTGCATTTTACTCGAATGCTAGGCTAGCTTATACTGCACAGAAATTTTCAAAACATCGTTGGAAGATCCTCTTGGGAAGAATAATTTGACCACAGCATGAAAGCTAGGCTGCAGCAGATGAGGGCTGAGGTCAGGAAATTTGGCTTCAATATCATCCTGTTGAACCAAATTAGACTTACATTATCTGCTGTTCGTTTAAGTTTTATAATCAGAAATTCCACTTGGCCAGCTTATCCTTTTTGTTATCTCTGAAAACTCAAGTTTGTTCTGTTGAAATAGATGTGCGGCTAATTTCTTGGGTATGTTCATGTGATGATGTCACTGGATCCCAACATCTTTATGTTGAGAATAATAGTGAATGGAATTAAGTATGGGTCTGTAAATCAATGTTTAATTTAGTATGTTTAATTTCAAGACCTTTCCTCTCCTCTCCTCTCCTCTCCTCTCCTCTCCTCTCCTCTCTTGTCCTGTCCTTTCTAAAAGCATACCCAAACTTTTTACAAAACTGTGTTCTTGAATTAGGTATACATTACATATTTCATCTAGATAATAAATCTTTGCGTTAGCATCTATCACAACTCTACCTGATCTCATTCCGCTGCAGTTTCCTGGCTTTCTAAGATAGCAGAGTAAATCAGCTTCTCTGACAAATGAGCAAGCAGTTCAAACTCCTTAAAAAAAAAAAATCAGTGAATATCGGTAGTGTGCGCTGAATGAAGAATTATTTTCTTATAAAATGCATCTTAGGAAGATACAAAGAATTGGAATTCTAATTGGTAAGATTACAATAGAATGAAGGAAAGGAGGAAAAACTAAATGAAACATTAAAAAATACCGGGCGTGGTGGCTCACGCCTGTAATCCCAGCACTTGGGAGGCTGAGGCAGGAGGATCGGTGCGAGTTCGAGACCAGCCTGGGCTACAAAAGTGAGCTCAAGGCCAGCCTGAACTGCATAACAAGACCCTGACTCAAAAAGACCAAAAAAATAAATAAATAAATAAATAAATAAATAAAAAATAAAAAAAAAATTAAAAAATAATGTAAAAAAAATCCCTAAAATAGTAACAATTGAATGATTACTTCGTACCAGGTATTGTATAAACATTATCTCATATATTTCTGTGTCAGCCCAAGAGTGATACTATTGATGGCCTTACTTTGGTAAATGCAGAATTAGGCTTAGAGAAATTAGTCATTGTATGGTCACATCACTAGGACAAGGCAGAGCCAATATTTGAACTCATGGCTCTAACTTTTAAGTCAGGTCTCTTTTTAGGTTGTTAAAATGAGTTATGAAAGGGCAGAAAGGCCAAAGGATTAACTCAAAATAGAAGTGATTTGGGACTGCTCCATACAGTTATGATGAAGTTGTTAAAAAGGCAAGACAGTCTTAATCAGTATCTTCAGAAGAGCCCTGGAGGTGAGCGAAGTGATAGAGGCTATCATCATGCAAAGGTGCCCAGTGTGGGGCAGGAAATGGGAATAAGAGTCGGAGGGAGGGGTGTCACAAAATACCACCCAGCAAGAAAAAAAAAAAATCCTTAATTACAATGCATGGAACGCAGAGCTAGATTGGTGAGATGAGCTTTAGGAGGCTTAGATTCAATAGCCTCCAACGTCACAAGCTTCACTGGTGGCACACTGCAATTGCAAAACCTTTGACTGTATATGTATCTGCTTCCTCTTAGTCCAAAGAGAAGTATATTCTTTCCTGTTTTTTTCTTTTTTCTTTCTTTCTTTCTTTTTTCTATGCAACATTAATAGGGAGGTGGGTCATGCCCACACACTGCACTCTATAGAATGATTGTGAGGACAATATGCAATATGTCAACTTTCAAAGAAAAAAAGGGGGAAAAGAAAAAAAAAAGTAATGTGGATTTAGAAAGGTTAATGTTTAGTTGTTT